>JAVTVY010019105.1:0-70996 GCA_036873755.1 Hanleya hanleyi
GCTCATCTCTTGTTGGAATAACATCGTTCTCGCGGAGGCACTCTTCAAAAGAATCGCGGTCCTTACAGTGAAAAGGGGCGCACCATCGCGTCTGCTCTCGTAGATCCTTCAAGACCGAGTTGTACTTCTGGGTCAGCACCCAAACGCTCTGCTCTGTGTGGCGGCCACTGAAGGCTAGCTCAGACAGCCTGTCTTTCTTTTTGGTTAGAGCCTTGCTTGCGGCACAGTCATCAATGATGTATAAAGTGTGTTCTCCGGCAAATAGGCGATAGAATGCTCGCAGATAGTCGTGGAGACGCTCGCCGGGGTCGACTATGTAGATCTCTGGGTCAGCCCAGACCCAATCTCGGGATAGGTAGGTGCTGTTGTAGCGAATCGTGGGACAAAGGATGACGATGTGCTCAAAGACACCACGGAAGTGGCCTTCGAGCAGGTCAAGGGCGAAAACCGTCTTACCACACCCTGTCTGGCCACATATAATAGCGGAGTGGGGGTCTTTGGGAAGCAGCGGGGTTGCGCCATTAATAGAGCACTTCTTTGAGTCGGCCATCCTCGATATTCATTTGTGCATCCATGACGATGTACAGATAAACGTTCAATACGCCGGCCGGCTCAGCTTCCTTTGTGATCTGGATAGTGATTCCCTCGCTGGCATTCACCACTCCTCGGCCGCTCCCATGTAGTCCGTCATCGTCCGTGACTCGCAGATCCAGCCATAGTGCATATCTTGCGGTCAGGAACTCCCCCTGGGAGACGTCTGCCAGATCCAGGTCTTTTGCGGCCATTGCAACCTCGAATTGACGTTTACTACCGGCTGCGAACTCTTTCTTGGTCTCATCCCACAGCTGGTGCGCTCTCAGTTCTTGACTGTACAGCTGATTCGGCACCCCCTCGATGCACACCTCTACCTTCGTGATGAGCGGATTATAGAAGTCCTCAGTGTCGCGCTTCCAGGGGACAGGTTCTTCGAACAGCATAAGAATGCCCTTCATGCTGCGAGTGGGCACGTTCACGTTGATGTTCCAGAGAGTGTCAGACTTGTTAAGTGTCAGTTTGCGGTGGCGGAGCACCCTGTCGTAGAGGATGGCTAGGCGTCCTGCATACTGGGTTCGGATCAATCTAGTGAGATCATTCTGCGTGACCAATTCGAACTCCAGGCAGACGTTGTCAATATTCTAACTGGCGGCTTCATCATCCTCTGCGACGATCACGCGACTGTAGTCGTTGAATGTCAGTTCGTACTCCAGACGATCACCAAGCGCACTTTGGTAGAAAGGCATGTGGCTATCCAGCAACTCGAAGTCAAGCGGGACAAAGAAGCGGTTGCCGTATGCCCGCGCTATGGCTTTATCTGTTTTCTTGTTTTCAGCATTCCCGGCACCAACCCGAAGCTTTGTCGTGTTCTGGGATCTGCCAGTATCTATACCCTGGTAGACTGCATTATCGCGCTCGTTGGCTGTTTTCCACAGGTCGCGATAGCAGTAGTATACGTCGGAGTCGTCAATGCTCATAACCTCATTACCGCTGATTTTGATTGTTGTCTTCCTTATGATTGCGCGGCCCAAATTCTGAACCACGGTTCGATTCACGTCGGATGATTTCAGCTCGATGTTGAAGGCGAGGCGGGCGGTCCCCGGAACGATAACATCGTTCGCTCCGAGACTGGGAAATCGCACCAGTAGCTGTTGGTTCTGATCGATAGTGCTGGGGTTGTTTGTGATCACAACTGTCTGGCGAACCCCCTTGATCCCAAGTGGCTCACGAAGTCTGCGGTAGGGATTAAGCTTGCGACCGTATTGTGAAGAAGCCATCTTGTTGAAGTGATAAGCTGTGTCTATTCAATATGGCGGACTATTCAATATGGCGGACTATGATGTTGATACCGGCCATCTCGACGAGACAGAAACGAGGAGGGACGAGGAAACGGACGATGTCGATTTGTCAACAGACAGAGTGGGCCCTTCGGACGCGCAAGCGCAGGAAGGTGAGCACCCTGTCTCTCTTCAGCGAGAGATAGTCCAGACAGCTGTCGATGACTACTACAACTACCAGGCAGAGAGGGGGCTTACTCCTAACCTAGGTAGGGATTACTCGAGGTTTGAACTCACGATTGACGGGAACCTGCGCCTTGTGGCTTACCCCAACTTGGACTTAATTAACCTTCGTACAGGCCGACCTCTCTCCCTGTCCACGGTAGCTGGGGTGCGTGGCGGTAGCAACGCGATTCGGGATGAACTAGGGTTTACAGACTGGCGCAGACAGTCATCGAGAATGCCGCCCCCTCAGGCTGTGGTAGCTCTACAGACAGCGAGCAAAGAGCTTGGTGGGGCTGCAGCGGCGGTCGAAAACGTTGAACTCCAGGACCTCGGCGGAAGGGCCAAGGTAGCCACAGACGCTGTTCAGAAAATGGAAACGGCCTTCTCGGACGGGCAAATCGATGAAGTCCTCGGCACCATGAGCGAACCCCCTTTAAATCTCCGAGAGCTGCGTGGGCTTGACAAAGGCCTCCAGGCCAATCGGGGTGAGCTCACCAACAACCTGGCCAAGCTGTCAGCATTGGATGACCGCATTGCTCTCGAGGAAGGAACACTGAATGAGACTGACGCAGATGACGCAGACTCTCGAAGGCGCGTCGTGGAGCGTGTTCGAGAACTCAAGGATGAGCGGGCCGCCCGCCTTGAGGCTGCAACTGCCAGTCGGGAGGCTCTTCGCTCACAGATTAACAGAATCCGTGAGACGATAAACCGCGTCCTGAACGAAGACACTACCCTGGCTGAGCGACTTCGCACATTGTTCAGAGAGCAGGGGGTAACCGTTGTTAGCATCCTCACTGCGCTGGGCTTAATCGTGTCCACGCTAGTGCTTGCTTTGACGGGCGGGGGCACCCCGGCCCCAACACCGACTCCTTCCAAGCCAGGCGTTCCGACGAGCGGGACTGTAAAAGAGTGGGTCAAGAAACCCCTACACGCCCTCGGCCGAATCCTCGCAAAGCTTGCCGGAAAAGCCGCGGCGGCGCTGCCCGGCATAATTGGGAGCATTGTTTCCTGGCTTCTTAGCCTTATGGCGAAAACTGCTGGATGCCTTGCAGAGAATATGTTGTCCTTGGTTGATGCGGCTGCGGGGGGCTGCTTTATGTGGTGACTCGCGCCTGGCTAACGAAATAGCCAAATGGTCACCAGCCCAGCTACGATGACACCGACGATGATTGCGGTCTTTTCGTCGTCGTGTTGACTAGCTTGGACCGTGGAGGCAGCGACATCTCGCGAGGAGTGAACCGGCGCGGTGGGAACGGCATGATCCAGCGTCGCGGTCTTGCCGCTCGCCGTGGGAACAGCATGATCCAGCGTCGCGGTCTTGGCATGATCCAGCGTCGCGGTCTTGCCACTCGCCGTGGGAACCACTCCTTTTTCTCCCGTATCTCCTTCTGTGTTTGGAGGAGCGACTGTTGCGTTAACGTCCGCGTTCTCGCCCAGTTTTTTATTTTCTGTTGCAACTACGATCTCATTGTTGTAACCGGCGATATGGCCTATGCAGAGCAACATGTCACTGGGCGCCATGTACAGACCGATTCCGAACACATAGTTAACTTTGGAGCCTGCATACTGCAGGACGTCTTGGTAGCGTTTTATCGCTGATGAGAGGTCAACTGGAGAGGAGACCGCATCCTCGATGTTGGCGAGAAACTGCTTCTGCGCGTCAAATGCTGTGCCCTCTCCTAAAATCCGTGTGCGCGTCTGAGCCTGGGCGCCGAGGATGGCCCATACACACGTTCGAATGGAATCATTAACACGCTCGACGCCTGCATGTGTGAAGCCCTCCGATCTGTCCAGCATGAACGTTGTCCACGCCTTGTCAGCCTCCGATCCCTGCGCAATGTAGTCAATGTGAAAGTGTTTTTTCCGTTAAGTAAACGAATGCCAGGTTGGGTCGTACGGTTTTGGAAGTCGCATGTAGCCTGCGTGTGTGGCATAGAAGTAAATCGTTCCTATCCCGCTGTTTTCGCTCTGCTGCTGTCTCCAATCGGCATGCGGCGACACCCCAAACTTTGCACAGATGCGCTCATATGCTCTGCGGTCAAATGGATGGTTAAATGCCGCCCAGGCGTCGTCTTGAGGGAGCGGGGCCTGGATCTCTTTTAGGATCCGCCTGATCTGATAGTAGACATGAAAGGTGTAGAGGGCCCGGGTGTGGCTATCAGTTCGTGCGCCAGCGGCTAGGTGGTCCCTCACAGACACGCCGCAGCCGGTCGTGGCGCACCACACGGCGAAATTCAGCTGATTCTGCCAAAACTGCAAGGGATTAGAGCGCCATGCCTGAACAAGCTGGTCGCTTTTCACTTTAGGCAGGCAGTATTTCACAAATACGTCAGGAAACGGGGCCGCAAATCCACCACTTGCTGTGTTCACCAAGATGTCTTGGTGAGTGAATGTCGTCCCAGTAACACTCGTTCCAGCGGTGTATACCCCGCCCGCTTGGTAGGTGGCCTTTGTATTGAAGCTAAACGCGTGTCTAGCCATGCGCAATCCTTGCTGGTTTAGCGCTTCGTGTGGCCGGCTACTATGTTTGTAACACTGAGCAACATTCAAAATGGCGCAGCAGTCGACCTTACGCATGCGCTCAAGAACCAAAACGGACAATACAACGTAGCACTGCTCGAGCTCACTTTCTACCCACTATGGGAGAACGTCCCAGCCGGAACTAGCTTCTATGTTGACAGAAAGCTTGTGGCTGTCCCTAGCGGTTATTACAATGTCTGTTCCCTTAACAAAGAGGTCTTCAAGCCACACGGGGCGAGCCTGGAGATAAACCATGCCACCGGCCGACTGAAGTTGAAGACCGCCGACAGTAGCATACAACTGTTTGGCCTTGCGCGGATCCTGGGATTCTCAAATCCTGACAGTATCCTGAATGGGAAAGTGCAGGGCGACAGCTTCCCCACACTAGCACCCCATAAAGAAGTGTTCGCTCACCTGGGTGAGGGGAACACATCGCACAATCTAGTGGGGAAGGCAGTCGAGACGGCTCGCACCAGCACTGCATACCCTTATGTGGTCTACCCTTCCACTCTTCTCAGAGCTATAGCTGTGACCAGTGAGGGAATGAACTGCGGAAAAGCCATTTCTTTCCCTAGCCCACAGTATAAGCCACTAATATCTGGCCCTATCTCACAGCTAACGTTCTCCCTGTTAGATAGTTCACACACACTTGTAAAGACTGCTTATATAAGTGTAACTCTGGGTATTCATGACAACGATGGTTGAATCCGCTGGGCCCAGATGCAGCGATTTGGCCTTAAGCGATCTCGCTGATACCGAAGGGTTTGGCGACGCGGGTCACAATGACCGCGTCTACGGATTTCAGTTCAAAAACGGCGTATACCATCGAAAGAAACTTACGCCAGGAAGATCCCCGGATGTAAGTTTCAAAGATCTTGAAGATATTAGCGCGGGAAAAACACGGACGCACGTGAAATACAGTGTAGTGAAAAAGGCAAACGGAGAATGGACTCTCGCCGAAAGTGACAATGTGGGCTGTCTCATTGACCTTAATGTGGTCGAATCGGGAGTACAGGTCGATAAATTCGGGTTTGTGAGAAAGGTTTTTAATCGAAGCACGGCATTCCTATCCTACAGTCCGGTTGAAAACAACGTCAAAGTTCACCTCAAGGACTGGAAATTCTATTTGAGGAGCACTGGTCCTCGAGGGGCTCTAGTAATAAATACGTCATTACCCGCCCTGACCACTCTTCCTTCAGACTCAACTATCGTTGCTGCAATACTATTACCGCCCGCTCCCGCTCCCGATAGATTGATGGACATACTACCAGATCTCCAGATCAAGTGGCTTGACAAGCACGCTGATCGAGAGTTGCGAATTTTCTTTGGTCTTAACGCAGTTAAAAAGCCTGTCGTGCATCTGTCGTTAGAGGGTGTAACTACAAAAGTAGGAAACGATGTGACAGTGGCTAACATCTTCCTAGCTGAAGGCGTCAGCTTAAAATCCCTCAAGGTGTTCAACCGCCCCTTGGATGACCTCGAGTTAGATATCCTTGACAACAGCATATAGATTCATCATGGGACTGTATCCAACATTGGATGAGGCCGAATCCGCGCATGACTACAGGCTAAAGCATATCTGTGATATCCAATATATACTCTCCCAAGATCGTGATTCTCGGTCGAGTTTGTACAAAAAATATCGCAAAGCGGTGAATGCTCTAGATGGCGTTGACGCTGCGCTTGCCACAGTGGCTTTGGGCCTCGGCGCAACTGGCGTTGGCCTCTTATCGACCATAATTGCCGCACCCGTTGTTGTGGTGCTTGACGTCTCGGCTCTTTCGAGTGGTTTGGCAGGAATAGCCTGCAAATTCATATCTCGACGCCTGACCATCAAAGCTAAAAAACACGATGAAATTCGCGTCCTAGCGTCATCAAAGTTGGATTCCATCGCAGATGCTATCTCGCAAGCACTTGTGGATAACAAGATCTCTGATAGCGAGTTCCGTCACATCCTAGCGGAGAAAACTAAATATGATGCAATGAAGAATGCGATCAGGGCTAAATCGTTGAAAGCATCCCATATCAGCCAGGAAGAAAAAAACGCACTTCTGAAGCAAGGCAGGGAGGAAGCAAGGAAACAGTTTGCCAGGGCAATCGAGGTAGAATCTCGATAAACTGCTTTCTACAGGCGGAGTATTAAAGACGCCATGCGCAGCCCCTGCCACCCGGAACCTTTTTCGGCGCATTAGCATATCATGTTAAAGCCATGGCTGACACTGCAAATAAGACATGTCGTCGATCGATGGTAAAATGCTAGCCAACATGGCCTATCATGCCGCTGTCATTAGCGGTTTAGCGATAGATTATGCTCGTCTGGGCAAAATTGTTTGGAAAGGCCCTGCCCCCAAGTTAGATTACACCGGCTATGACGTAGGAATGCTTATTGCCGACGTCGGCCTAGCCTTAGCCACGAAAGACTTGCTGATTAAGCAAGGAATCCTCCCTGCCGATATATTGAAGTAGGCGCTTTATATCGCCTCTTACCCACCATACTATAACACTGCGTGCGGTTATTGAATGTGTAAAAATTAAGCAAGGAATCCTCCTGCCGATATATTGAAGTAGGCGCTTTATATCGCCTCTTACCCACCATACTATAACACTGCGTGCAGCTATTGAATGTGTAAATATACTTCTCTCAATAAGCTTTAGGTGTGTTCTACTAACACTGTATTTGCTCAAGCCTTCTGTTTGTGAATGAATGCTCTGCCCTAGTTTTCTGTGTTGATCTTTCATGCTTGAATATTTGTGTCGAGCTGTTATTTATACCTCACACCTGGCGACCTACATATCGCTATGACTCACAAACCATAGTTAAGGCTGCTATTGCACAACACGCCGTCCATTACGTTAAAACATGTTGAAGATCGCTATATGCCGAGATCTATTTAACCGATATACGGGGCTGATCAGTCCTATATTGGATCTTATCCACTTCACATCAAACTGGCTATCTACTCAACTTCAACTGGCTCGAAAATCCGAATGTAATTTTGGGAGGTATAAATGTGTTATTTAGAGGACTTATTACCGTCCGTGGAAGACAGCCCAAGGCGAGGCCATGCGAAATGATAATCGGGTCTTCCAGTCACGTCTCACAAAAGGGGGTTCGATCCCTACCTGACTGCTCTTGGAATGCTTGTTCCGAGCTCTTCTCACAAAAATTCTAGACTCATTTCGAATTGTCTAGGATGCAACGGCGGAGAGTTATAAGAGCAATTGAGTCCCGAAAAAATTATTTAATAAAAAACAAGCCCTCACATGGCCATGAAGCTATGTGAAGAGGAATACGTCACAGGCCACGAAGCTATGTGACGGGGACTCAGTGAGACGTGACACACCGGTTTTGCATTTTTTGACCCCAGATTAACTCGCCCCCCACCATTTTTTTTTTGGTATGCCCCCCTGGGTTTTTTTTTGTCCTGATAATCTCTGTCAAAAAATCTTCTCTCTGAACAGACTCCACAAAAAAAAGTCCGACACCATAGAAATCATCTAGGCACCCCCACGCTATCTGCTGTTCCCCCAGCCTGTTCAAGTCATGCAATAATCACTTTCACCGGTGATGAACCACAGTTTGTTACGATACCACATCCCTTGATATGAAGGATCGAGCGATACCATTTCATCGTCTACAATATGGCGTTCTTCTTCTTGTCCACGAGCCTTCAATCGACGACGAGTATCCTGATTAGGTCTCTGCTTCTTCTTCTTCTTCTT
The DNA here is from genome assembly GCA_036873755.1 of Hanleya hanleyi. Taxonomy (NCBI): domain Eukaryota; kingdom Metazoa; phylum Mollusca; class Polyplacophora; order Lepidopleurida; family Hanleyidae; genus Hanleya; species Hanleya hanleyi. The sequence goes on from JAVTVY010019105.1 coordinate 8,280, forward strand.
CTTTTTCTCTTCTCCCCACTTCATCGTACCTCTGGTATCTCCATCGATTCTGTATGTTTAATAGGTGGTTGCGGCGTAGAGCCTGGGCCGGTAAGGGTGGTGGGCCGTCCCGAGGCTCTACAGAGTATGCGCCCAGCCCCCCACTTGGGAAGCTCCCCGCTCCCCCACACCTCCCCCACACATTAGTGTCCCTTGGGAAGCTCCCTGCTCCCCCACACCTCCCCCAAAAATTAGTCCACTCGCCCTCCCTGCTGCTGTTACTCTGGTAAAAGTACCCGAGCTGACCCATTTCCTTGTGCCGTAATAAATAGCCGAAGGTAAGATTCAGTTTGAAGGTGGAGGCTTGGTCCTCAAAACTGATATGGGCATAATGGGTAGTCTGGTGTTATAATCTAACCTGAAATAGTACAGATCCAACACAGAGCGATCGTGGTGAAACCAGCGCCGCTGGTAGACCAGTGACGTTAGCAGATAGTACCCATAGCTTCCTGTCTGTAACACCTCCATGGGCGGTTCGTCAGTTTTGTGGTAAAGTTTCCCTTATACGTAGACGGAAATTGATTCCTGGCGAACGGTGATCGGGACCACTTACAAGGCGTGGTTTAGGATAAGTACAAATCTCAAACAATCGGCTGTATTTATTAACCATCAGTATGGTGTATCATGTGATAGTAGTAACATGAAATATATCAGTGATTATCTGGCGCCGGTGTCGAAGTTCTGACGCAGTGTCAGCCCGCGTTGTACAGATATAATTACCATCGGTTTGATTGAACAAATCCGGATAGTCTATGGCTGTCCTACGACGGTGGAATACAGGTATCAAGTTTCATAGGGACATCCTTGGAGGCCATGGAAGTTAGAACCGGGGAATTCCTATCGTGGTTCCTATGCGATTGACTGTTTGTTCATTTGCTTCGGTCAGTGCGTCCTCCATAGCAAGATGGCCAAAGAAGAGAGCCAAAGTCCACCAAACTTTCTGCGCTATCTCCGGAACAACGAAAAATTGAGAGCTGAAACTTCTTGACTTTATAGTTTATCATATTGGGGTCATTTTGAGCCTATCTCTATAATCCCCCGAGCAAAGGATCATGAGTAAATTCAAGATAGTGTGCACGTGGGGTACCAGAAAGTGATTTTTTGTCATATTTCTTAAAAAAAATTGCTTTTTCGGGATGAAAAGTGGGAAAAAACTATTTTATTTCACATCAAATTAATATTTACTAATTTATCATGAATCATTTTTGCTGGGATATTGCATAAATAAGAAATTCGGAAAGTCTGACTGAAAAATCGACCAAAACATACCATTTTAAAAATGACGACAATGTGACGTCAGCAAAGCGGCCATCTGGGATTATTTTACATTTTCTGGTAGAGCTTGACCCAAGGGTATAGTGTGGTATGTTTCAGCCCCTTAGCTCAAGGATTAAGAAAATAATGCCCCTCCCCCCATAGGACTGACCAGGTCCCAAAAAGCCGAGGCCAGATAAGGTTGAGGTAACTCGATGTGTTGTCAGGGTTCGACCAGCAGATATCACGATCTCCCACAATGGTGACGTCATCCTCATAGACGTGTGACCTCATAGGACTCTCGACATAGTTGAGGAAATGACTTATGATGAATGACGCACTCCTACCCTGAAATGCATGTAGCAGAAGAGATGATAATATAATCCACTACAACCCTGACATAACAGGAGGGGCGATATAATAATCCACCACAACCCTGATATATACCAAGAGGAATACAGGAAGGATGATGAGCAGCAACTACTACCCTGAAATACATGTAGCAGAAGAGATAATATAATCCACTACAACCCTGACATAACAGGAAGGGCGATATAATAATCCACCACAACCCTGATATATACCAACAGGAATCCAGGAAGGATGATGAGCAGCAACTACTACCCTGATATACATGTAGCAGAAGGGATGATAATATAATCCACTACAACCCTGACATAACAGGAGGGGCGATATAATAATCCACCACAACCCTGATATATACCAACAGGAATCCAGGAAGGATGATGGGCAGCAACTACTACCCTGACGTAACAGGAGGGGCGATATAATAATCCACCACAACTCTGATATATACCAAGAGGAATCCAGGAAGGATGACGAGCAGCAACTACTACCCTGACGTAACAGGAGGGGCGATATAATAATCCACCACAACCCTGATATATACCACGAGGAATCGAGGAAGGATGACGAGCAGCAGCTATTACCCTGACGTAGCATGAGGGATTATATATCGTATCGAATTATGGTAGTTCTCGTAGGACAAATACACAGAGTCGATAAAGCAGATATATTTTATCAGTAAGTGAACCAAGTGGTGCGCCTGTGTGTGTTGGCGAAGGGGGGATCAACAGGCGTTTATTTATATTACTGCACGACCTGTGTGATCTGAATTACTGTCTGAACAATCGCTGTCCACTTCGCAAAATGAGGGCTGTATTGTGATTCAGGTTGGGGGGAGGAGGAAAGGGGCATTACGTACGACCCCTACCGCACTTTCTCCCCTCTCTTCGAAACGACAAAGAAATAAAAGATGATCCTCCGTGACTTTTTTTTATTGGGATCATTTTGAGCCTATTTGAATACCCGCCCGAGTAGACTATCATGGGTAACTTCAAGATGAGTATCATGTGGGTACCAGAAAATTGATGTTTTCGTCAATTTTCTTCAATATTCCTGCATTTCTTCAAGAAAAAAATGGGCAAAATGTGGGGTACCAGAAAAGTGACGTTTTCGTCATTTTTCATCAAAATTCCTGCATTCTTCGAAAAAGATTAGGCAAGATCTATTTTATTTCACACCAGACTATTATTTACTAATTTACTATGCAGCCGACCAAAAATATGTTTGGAAGATGACGTTACTGTGACGTCATCAAAGTGGCCATCTAGGATTTTTTACATTTCCTGGTGGAGCTTAACCCAAAGGTAAAAGTTTCATCCCCCTAACTCGAGGGATAAGAAAAATATTGAGGGGGAGGGGGGGGGGCGTCATTTCGGCCCCCAGGCCGTGACCGGTCCCAAAAAGCTCAGGCCGGATAGGGTTAAACAGAACTGATGGTGAATATGCACCTGCCCACCAACCCGGATCAAATGTCACCGACCCGCCCCATCTGAACATTCTATGGTTATTTGAAAAGATATGTCTGTAGATGTGTAAAATCTATACTTAATTACCTCTCAAAGAAACTATAAACGAATCCACCACCTCAAATGTTATCGGCAATATTAGGAAAACCGGTAGAACTAACAGTTCGACAATAAATGACTTAAGCCGGCGATACTACGACTCATCGTCGAATTATGGCTGCCATTTACAATAGCAGTAGATATTTCTCTGCGGATACGGTTTTACATAGTTATCAGGACCTCATAATAATGTGTATTCCATATGGTCTTCTCACTCACAGTAGACCCCATTCATTAATGTTTGGGAACAATATGTTCTAACCCAAATGATGCTTGTCCCTGTCTCAACATTTTGATGAATATTTGGTTACCGTGTATTGATTTTATGTCTTCCCAAACTCTGTGGTCTGCTTAATATCTTATAGCATATACTCTCAATGTGAATGTATACAGACCACGTACATCGTTCATGTACACGAGCATCGTCCATGTACATCGTCAATGTGGGTCAATGAATGTATACACAGGCTCCCAAAACAGAGTTTGGGGGGGGGTGGACGGTGGCATTACGGTGGAGTGTCGAAATTTGGGGCCTCTATATATAACCCCATGCTTTATATAACGAGAGATCCTGAAGGATCTTGGCACCCACCATTGTGCGATAATTGTAAGCTAATGACAAGAGGATCTTTTTGTCCATTGTTACTAAGAACAAATGACAGGTTTGTAATTTTGTTTACAGAATTTCGAATCTGAGCGAAAAAGATCGAAAAAAGGACACTGGAAAACACCAAGATATAATCTTTCTAAGTTTCAGGAGTTTCAAGATTTCTAGAAACTGTTCTTATGTCGGTTGTTATAGTACAGGAGAAATGAGCAAAGTTAGTCTGAAAGTGAATATGGAGGATCCTTCGTCTTCGTTTTTTAGTATTTATTTATTTTTTTGGCGCGCGCGGGCGTCATCACTGGATACTGGAAGCGAAGACAAATCTCTTTGACACTTCGGCATGAGCTATGAAACATACCTAAGATTTCATAATTAGGAACGAATGCTAATTCTGCTCTGTTTACTGGGCTAGTTTGAGATATCTCTTTTAAGATACCATGCTCGAAAATAGTAAGATGGTACAATATTAAATACTGAAAGGATCCGGTCCGCGCAGTAATGTTGAAACTTTGGAAGTGTCTGAATCCTGATTATCTCCCTTGGATCGAGTCTACAGTTGTCAAGTTGTGACGTTGTGTCACAAGAGTGACGTCCCGTCATGTAGCCCACCCGCCGGCAGACGAAAGGGTGGGACAGTTCACTTGCAACCAGATGGACTAAAGAAAACTGATTTAAACTTTGAAGAAATACATTTTAATTCAGAATTATTTGAACTTCTTGATATGGAAGGTGAAGATATTGATAATCTCTTTAGTCAATAAATAGAATATGCCCCACCGTTTGATCCGCCGACTCTGGTGATGCAACGTCACAAATCGGGAATACCGTATTAATTTGAAGCGTAACTTGGATTTTCGAATCGAGCCAAAAAATGTATCTTGCACAACTAGGCCCCATATGGAACCTGTGTGCCAATTTTCAGAAAGATCCATGAAATATTTCCTGAGAATTCACGATAACAATGTTTCATGGGGAAATCCAAGATGGCTGCCTGGCGGCCATATTGGATTTTCGAATCGGACCAGAAAAGGTATCTTGCACAACTGGGCCACAAGGAGAACCTGTGTACCAAATTTGAGGAAGATCCATGAAGTGCTTCTTGAGAAATCACGATAAAGTTTCATTGGGAAATCAAAGATGGTTGCTTGGTGGCCATATTGGATTTTTGAATCGGACCAAAAAAAGTATTTTGCACAACTAGACCCCAAGGAGAACGTCTGTATCAAATTTGAGAAAGATCCCTTCAGTACTTCCTGAGAAATCACGATAGCAAAGTTGCATGGGAAAATCCAAGATGGCCACCTGGTGGCCATATTGGATTTTCGAATCGGACCAGAAAAGGTATCTTGCACAACCAGAAGACAAGGGGAACCTGTGTACCAAATTTGACAAAGATCCAGGATGTAGTTCCTGAGAAATCGCAATAACAACGTTTCGTGGGGAAATCCAAGATGGCCGCCTGACTGACATATCGGATTTTGGAATCGGACCAGAAAAGGCATCTTGCACAACTGAACCACAAGGGAAACCTGTGTACCAAATTTGAGGAAGATCCATGCAGTACTTCCTGAGGAATGACGATAAAGTTTCATGGGGGAATCCAAGATGGCTGCCTGGTGGCCATATTAGATTTTCGAATAGGATCAGGAAAGGTATCTTGCACAAGTAGACCCCAAGGGAAACCTGTGCACCAAATTTGAGGAAGATCCACGAAGTAGTTCCTGAGAAATGACGATAATAATGTTTCATGGAGAAATCCAAGATGGCTGTCTGGTGGCCATATTGCATATTCGAATCGGACAAGAAAAGGAATCTTGCACAACTAGGCCCCAAGGGGAACCTGTGTACCAAATTTGAGAAAGATCCATGAAGCAATTCCTGAGAAATCGCAATAACAAGGTTTCATGGGGCAATCCAAGATGGTCGCCTGGTGGCCATATTGGATATCGAATCGGACCGGAAAAGGTATCTTGCACAACTAGACCCCAAGGGGAGCCAGTATACCGAATTTGAAAAAGATCCATCAAGTGGTTCCTGAGAAATCGCGATAACAATGTTTCATGGGGAAATCCAAGATGGCCGCCTGGTGGCCATATTGGATTTTTTATTCGGAGCGAAAAAGGTATCTTGCACAACTAGGCCCTGAGCGGAACCTGTGTACCAAATTTGAGAAAGATCCATGCACTACTTCCTGAGAAATGACGATAACAATGTTTCATGGGGAAATCCAAGATGGCTGCCTGGTGGCCATATTGGATTTTCGAATCGGACCAGAAAAGGTATCCTGCACAACTAGACCTCAATGGGAGCCTGTATGTGACTGAGTGGGGTGTCATGTCTGCCTACGGCATGATTTTTCAGTGGGACAGCATTAGATCTGCTCTGTTACAAGTAGGTTCCCCTTCCCCTCCCCCTCCCCTCCCTCCCCTTCCCCGTCGTGATATAGCTGAAAAAATGTTGAAAGCGACGTTAAACCCTATTCACTCACTCACTCCAGTATACCAAATTTGAAAAAAGATCCATCAAGTAGTTCCTGAGAAATCGCGATAACAAGGTTTCATGGGGAAATCCAAGATGGCCGACTGGTGGCCACATTGGATTTTTCATTCGGAGCGAAAAAGGTATGTTGCACAGCTAGACCCCAAGGGGAACCTGTGTACCAAATTTGAGAAAGATCCATGCAGTAGATCCTGAGAAATCGCGATAACAAGAATTGTTTACGGACGGACGAACGTCCGTACCACGGACGGTGGGACTGACGGACGGACGGACTGACGGACGGACGACGGACCACGGACGAAAAGTGATTTGAACAGCCCACCATCTGGTGATGGTGGGCTAAAAATACATCAAAGTCTGAAACGCACTTTGGGTGAAACGAGAAATAAACGGTTTACCTCCAAACCGAATACTATAAGTTATACCAGTGTCTTGCGTTGGTATACAGGCTGATATTTCGTCGAGAAGATAAATATTTTCACTCGGCCTTCGGGCTCGTGAAAATATTTATCTTCTCGACGAAATATCAGCCTGTATACCAACGCAAAACACTGGTATAACGAATTTATCACATTGAAGAGCTACTTTCCTGGTTGGTTTAACATATATCACCAACTCGAAAGAAAAACAGGCATATAACTCAACGTTGAACAACGTACGGTAAGACATCGTGAGTCGGACAGGCAAAGTGCTTCGATCTCTTTTCGATCTGTTCCGCGATGAACAATAAACTGGATGAAATACTTAGCTGACATTCTGACGTTCCTGTTTATGTGGCATATAAAGTTTTGGATGATAATTTATTTCTTTTCTTCATCCGCAAACACGCAATTTATCTCGCACAACTTGTTCCAGTGGCGGAACTCGCCCATACAAACTCGCGCAGATAAATTCGCCTGAAACAGGCTTTGTCTGCAGGTGTTGCACGCGCGTCCTTGACTGCGTTGGTATATGAGCACGAGCGACCTTGACAGCATTGGTATACGAGAATTCTGAATTGGTATACCAACGGTGGATAACGAAGAATTGCAATACGGTCTAATGCACTATGGTAATTAACCAATCAAAACCCTACAATTTACTCTGAAATGTGATAATATAAGTTATACCAGTGTCTTGCGTTGGTATACAGGCTGATATTTCGTCGAGAAGATAAATATTTTCACGAGCCCGAAGGGCGAGTGAAAATATTTATCTTCGAGACGAAATATCAGCCTGTATACCAACGCAAAACACTGGTGTAACGAATTTATCACATTGAAGAGCTATTTTCCTGGTTGGTTTAACATATATCACCAACTCGAAAGAAAAACAGGCATATAACTGAACGTTGAACAACGTACGGACATCGCGAGTCGGACAGGCAAAGTGCTTCGATCTCTTTTCGATCTGTTCCGCGATGAACAATAAACTGGATGAAATACTTAGCTGACATTCTGACGTTCCTGTTTATGTGGCATATAAAGCTTTGGATGATAATTTATTTCTTATCTTCATCCGCAAATACGCAATTTGCCTCGCACAACTTGTTCCAGTGGCGGAACTCGCCCATACAAACTCGCCTGAAACAGGCTTTGTCTGCAGGTGTTGCACGCGCGTCCTTGACTGCGTTGGTATATGAGCACGCGCGACCTTGACAGCATTGGTATACGAGAATTCTGAATTGGTATACCAACGGTGGATAACGAAGAATTGCAATACGGTCTAATGCACTATGGTAATTAACCAATCAAAACCCTACAATTTACTCTGAAATGTGATAAATCAGCATATTCTACAATTGTCTCTCTATATATTCCCGTCGTCATATTAGTAAATTTGTCCAATTTCACACCTTTGCCGAGCGATTCAAAATCCAACCTGACTGTTCATTCAACCCGGCACAGCGAGATGATGGTCCGCTTCTTTCTCAATTGTGTGTCACGTGATATTATATCTGAGTTTAATGAGATTGACAGAATAAGAGCCACATTTTGAATTTACCTCGTATTAATCTAATGTGAATAATGCTTAGGAGACACACAACAAAGAGGTTGGGTTTGTTTTTCGTTGATTTGGTATTTCAGGACTCATAAACGACGTCCACTTCACCGGAGATAGACATGAATGACCTGTTAGCAATCTAACGCAAATTATACCCTATCCAAAAGGGGGAAGCAGATTGAATATCATTTTATTTAGATTGGACCATTTTGTTGGTACAAAAAAAAATCGATTTGTCTGTTCTAGTACATTTGCCCAGGCTATGTCTGAAATGTGCAGTGTAATAAGGGGAATAACCGTTAACTTTTCAGTGGTTAAATATAAACCAGACTTTGATTCTCCCTCGGGACATGTACAGATAAGACAAATGTGTGTCTTTGTGACTAGCGGAGGAGACATACGTACTTACATCAGCGCTTGCTTTGAGTTCACTCTTCATTTATTTCAGCTCATACAACCGATTCTTTATTCGCCCACTCTTTGACTGACACACCAAGCCAAAGTCAGGTATGTTATTAATCCCTTCTTTAAGGCCCCATAACAAAATGCCTCGTTTCCAATCACTGACTTTTCAAAAAGTCGGACGGGCGGTCCTTTTTTATTTTATTTTTTTTTACTTTCGGAAGGGCATAGGAATGGTTCAGTTCATTCAAGAATCCACTGATATTAAGATAGTGATAGTCTAATTTGGTCCTAAAATGGTATACAATTCATTTTAAAATTTCATTTTGTACAGTCACGGTCTTGCTAAAGATTGAATAAATACATTGGATAAATCGGCAAAAATCCCATGGCGCTTGTATTTCCATTCTCACCTCCTGCATACTGTTATATGTGAGATCATCTCATTCTGATTTCGTAGTCGCAAACTCTCCATTCCTATGCAGGTAGACAGAACTCGAAAGATGGTATTGGTAAAATCTGAATCATTGTGATTTGAAAGGAAAAAAAAACTGTGGGTGTTTTATTCCAGCAGGAAACAATAAGCTGAGCTATTCTCACGAAATGGAGAACATGACGATCATGAATTGACGATCATCAATATTACCTTGAGCAGTCATACCACAAAGTCCACTAGGCATGAAACTATATATCACTGAAGAATAGAACAACATAAGTTCTTCAACGGAAAATAAATATCAACTATACATTTATACAGTGACAATGCTGCAGATGTTGTGTTCCTGTGTTACTACTAAACATTTATATACGACTAGAAATTTATACACAAACAGAACGAAAATGAGATTACAACCATAAAATTGCAAACAGCGCGACAATATCACGGACATGTCGCCTTGATTACAGCAAAGATACTTGTCATTGAAAGACCTTCAATGAGGTCCAATTACAGATAAAAAATAACAGAATTATTATCAGTCTTGGAAAGGACGACTAGATAAACATCTTCAGTATCTCCACACACAAATCAGTCAAGCAAGAAATCTCGATCCAGGACAGTTTCTAATAATCATGACACCCAATGGCGCACATGAGAAACATCAAGTTGCTGGCAAGGCTCGGGTAATCACACAAGGTAAGACTGTCGCGTATAAAATCTTGACATTCATCGCTGGTATAAACCAAAGTCAGTCTTACCAAAAGAAACACCAACAAGGCAGGTGAGAAAAATTTTTAAAAAAAAATCGGGGCGGGCGGAAAAATAGGGGAGGGCGGTGATGGGAAACAAGGCATTTTTTCTGGGGCCTTATGTCAGACACGACGCTGGCTGAAGCCTGGTACAGGATAATTTCACAACTGTGTTGGGAAAACAGTCTAACAGAGAGGGAGTGGGACGGGGAGGTGGATGGTTCGCCCCTTCAGAAAGCATATCACTACATGCCCGAATAGGGGTGGGGAATCAATTGAACTTCATGAACATCATCGGAAACCGCCATGACTGTTGAACGCCCATCAATCTCTCTTGCAAGAAAGTATATATTCTCTATGGTGGACGGCCGGCTCCATGTTCTCAGATCTGACGCCCATGTGTATATACACATATGCCCCAAGTCCAATCAAGTGTTGACCATTTTCCTGAGCCTGTTCGAACGGGTATACACTGCGAAAGAAATTATGTTAAAGCCATTTAACGCCAGAATTGTGTTGAATAATAACACAATTTTTGTTCGAATTAACATGAATGTGTGTCGAACTCAACTCCACTCACTATATCCTGATTATTTCAAGAACAAAAAAAAACTTTGCGTTGAAGCCATTCTAGGACAAAATTGTGCTAAAACAACACAATTGTGGCGGTAGCCCTCTTTTCCCAGGATTAGCTTTACACTACAATTCAATGTATATCTCACCATCCATTACATACACACATTAAAATACACCTGTTAGAACAACATAGTCATTTAAGACTCGCACGATATCTAAAACTTTACATAAGGACAATAAGTAATAAAATAGTAATAAATTATAAAGATAAATAAATTTAAAAAAAACAAACCCCAGAACAGCAATGTAAATAAAATATCTTAATGGGATAACATGATATATTCAAGAGTATTGTTGAGATCGTTCATGGAATATGCATAAAATTGTAACGCGAACATTAATTCGTATGATCCTCCATTGTTACAAATTCTATACTATATCAGGGTTAGCGTCCGGTTTCTAAATTTCTTGGAGCTACGCCCATCTTGAACTTGGCCAAAGCACGTCTATGCGACTTAATACGTGATATGGTGGTTACATATTTCTCAGTACAATATACATGTTTAAATTTTCTGTATGATCTTAATATACCATTTTCGGAATCTACCAGTGGCATAATTTTCAGTTACTTTCTCATGAGCACATTTTTTATCATATGTGAAACCAATGCCATAAAGCTGACCACAAGAGGGACAATCAATTCGTTCACCTTAAAATTCCATTTCTTACACCTCTCGCTTGCTAAAGTTTGGCTCAATAAAATATAAAAAAATCTACCAAAGATTTATTTATATAGCTACAAGTACATCGGCCCACTGTCCTGCAGTTGATTTCCGTTGACGTATTTCCATCTAGGTGTCCACCCCAAATCGTCGTTGGCACAGTTGCCTGGCCTGTGGAATATTGGATGGTCGATGTCTGCGTTTATTTGTTTTTTTTTAATTATGAAAATTGATAAATATATTTAAAGTTATATATTTTCTCTTTGAAGAAGCTGAATAAACAGCAGAAATGCGCATTAGAGCAATGTGAGCGTTTCGGCGTTTTCTCTATTTTCAAACAATTTATCTTCACGTTTGACCCTTTTCCTGAATTTCTACTATATATTTATATATATACTGAGCTCGATGTTCATTTCTGGCACACGGATTTTTCTGTGAGATGGAACTGCGAGCCCGGGAGCAAAATGCCCCAGCTGCATCTGATTGTCTGGAGGTATTAAATATATCCGGGTGAATATCTTACGATATTTGAATGTAAATATCAGCATGGTATGCTCCACACAAAAAATTGTGACATTTTGCTCATCGGTATGGATATAGATTGGATTTACAGATCACATTCTCATAAAATTATTGATCGCACAAACTGAATTCCTTGTTAAATTTGGATAACTAACTATTTGTTATGGACGCTAGCTCGTCATTGAGAACAGATACATTTGAAACGATGGTTGGTTTAAAGAAGGACAAATTGGTCGCCAGTGGAATTCAAATCCAAAACCTCCACTGAACGCGCTGATGGGCTATGTCAGCCCAGAGGGATTACACCTGTGGATTGTTCCGGTGATGACCAATCATCTCTCCCGCGCAACTGGCTTTATGAGAAAGAAAGATATTTTCGGTATGGTATATTCGCCGTCAATTAGCATAGATGCATATGAAATGATTTTTCTTGAGAGAGAAAAATGTGGACGGGTAGTATAATGTAACTTTTGAGAGAGAAAACAATAATTTGGTCGTGAGCATAGATGCGTATGGAATGGCTTTATCTGAGATTGAAAGAAGAAACTGGTCATGAGCTTATGAAATGAATAAATTGGTAGATATATTTTGAGAGAGAAAGATCATCAATTCCTCAGTGGGATCGTGGGATTGAATCCCACGGACGACCAATTTATTCTTTTTCTCAGGCTCAAGAAGTATCATTTCAACCTAAATTTCGGTTGTGACTCACAAATTAAAACACAGCGTCTAACCTACTGAGCCATTCAATATTCGTATATAGCCTTATGACGAATATGTGTCAAATCTGAAGTCAGCAATTAAAAGCAATAAAAATATAATTAATATATGAATAAATGATAATATTCGGTAAACAAGGATGACTGTTGATAGTTACAGACAGAGCACTCACGAAGCTGTCAGCAAATTAAATTGTAAAGAAAAACAGATTAATCTTTATGCTCCAATAACTCTCCACGAAGCTAGAGGGCATGTTTATGTAGCAAAAAACAACGACGGAATTTAGACGCCCAGAAGTAGCTCACGGCGATAGAGCCGAGTATAATAGTCTCTGTTTAGTCGAAGTTATGCTTGACCAAGTAAAAAAAGATATGAAAATTAAAATAAATAAACGTGAAAACGGACTCCTCTCATCTTACCGACGTGTGACGAAAGATAGACAAATATAACCTGACCCAGACATTGTTTGTTAATCCGAAATCTACTTAATGCGCGAGTATAATTGCTCTATTTATGTCTGAAATATGTCATGTCATAAGGGGAATAACCGTTAATTTCAGGCGTTCAGATGTTAGCCACACTGAGGCAAGCGCCGAGGACAAGAACACACATGACAGAGGCGTGTCTTTTTGTGATCCGAGTGGGATACACTTACTAGCACAGCGGCTGCTTGAAGTTCGTTCCTCATTTATTTCAGTTTTTCAACCGATTCATTACCAGCCCAGTCTCAAAACACCACATCAGGTAAGATATCACTTAGTTTTTACCAGTAGGCCCAGCTAAGATTCATTGCGTCTCCCTTCCCTCAACGCTATGCCGACGACAAATACATTTCCCTGTTGGTAACTCGAACGGCGCCATGGCGCACTTATTATTACCTTTGCGCCCTGTTGGACCTTCATTAACTTGAGAAATGGGCCACCATGAATAAAAATACAGAAATGGCAGACTAAATGGCCCTTCTTCGGTCATATATTAATTACAGACGTTAAAATTATCCCTATGTAGCCTCAAAACCACCTGAAATCGAGGGTTAAGAAGATGGACATTTCCGTCATAATAGACCTCGTGTATGCAGGGAATATTGATCACAACATTGATTATGGAATTTTTGTTCATGGCGGCCCTTTTTCTCATGTTAATGAAGGTCCAGTAGGGCGCCATGGAGATGTTCGAGTTACCAACAGGAAAATGTATTTGTCGTCGGCATAGCGTTGAGGGAAGGGAGACGCTATGAATCTTAGCTAAACAGTAGGCCCTCTTAAGTGGACGAAACACTGGTCAAAATGGTTCCTTGTAAAACTACAGGTGTCGAGATAATCGTGTATGAAATGTTTTTGGTGACCAATATTATATACCAAAATATTTCTTATACCATACTAATTAATACAAATATGATATCTCTGTATACCAAGAATAATTTTTTTGCTGCCAAGGTTTCGCAATAGTACTGTCAGTATACAATACGGGACAGGTCATCCGTCTTGACCGCGTTGTGCAAGTTTTGTATTGGGTAAAACAAAATCTTGGTAGAGATTATACGAAGTCTTTATCAACATTGCAGAGAAGTTTTTAACAAGCCAAGATTATTATTATTTTAACAGAACAAGATTATTATTTTGAGAGTAAATATATTACTGGACATAAATACTAAATCTTGGATCGTTTTGTCACGTATATCTATAATTTATGCAAATTTGACAATGAAAATTGAGTCTCCATTTCCCCCCTTGGGCATTCCATACTAAATACTATGGAATATTAACATCTGAAATATGAACAAGCTCTGTATAAGCCTTCCATATATACGGTTCAGTGACGTTAACACGAAAACATACATCAATAGGCTGTGAAAGGAAATGTGTCCTTTTATATGCAATTTTATGTGGCACAAATCAACCTTTTACTGGAGTCCCGATTGGTATTTCAAAATTCTAAGTTGAAATTGTATAACAGTACTGAAATAATACTAGGCAAACAAAAATAATTAATATCAAACCTGGTTACCTCTGTGAAATACGAGAGTTATTCATACCATCATAATTTCAGTAAAGTAAATAAATCAGTGAATATTTTATTCAGCAACTGGTTGCGCATAATCGTTCATATTATAACACAAATACAGAGTATGTAGGTTAACCAGTTAAAAATGCAAGCATATGTTTAAGTTCATATATGTTTCTCCTCACTTGCTTTTATTCTGCAAGTTAAATATTTGTACATACATCGACGAATCTGTTGTCACATACCGATTGCTCTTCCAAGCTAGGGCAAAACTGCACAGAAATGCCAATGAACATTCCATAAACGCTATTCAGTCATCTTTCAAAAATTGTTCAATGCCCCTCAGAGTGTTGCCATATGTGGGGTTGTACTCATTATAGTGACAAGGTAGTACATGTAAATAAGAAAGACAGTACAATTTAGTATGGACACTTCCCGAATCGGACAAGTAGAAGGTCAGCGCTGAGGCAAAGGCCCCAATAATCTGAAAATATTGGAATAATAGGGCCAAATTTGTCAAATTCGAGAAAATGTAGGGAAAACTAGGTAAGAGCAGAAAATTTAAGGGAAAATAGGGCCAGTGGGAGCCCTGGAACTACAATGAAACATTGTCAGTCAATAATGAAGTTATTATTCCACAAAGAATTCATCTATTTATTTAATCTCAGCTTCCACTATGGAATCCCAATGAAAGGAATTACCAAACCATGATCGGATTTTCATGCAACTGCTAACCAATGTGACAGATTTCACAGCCCTTCAAGGACCATGTTCCCAACTTCACTGGTTTACATTGCAAAATAATTTGGGGACCTTTTCACAAAGTTCTTATCATGTTATCAGAAATATACAAGTCATCACACAGTTTGCATATCAAACAAATCAGTAACTAGAGAGTATTGTATTAAGTGAAAATCCTGATTTGAATACCTAGAAGACTTTGGACCTAATTTTAGTTAGCCTAATTACTATTCAACATGAAGCTTAACATCTGTTAGCTTAGTTATATCAAAAACAATTTTTAAGCAAGTGCAATGAAATAAGCCTCAAACAGATTTATCTTAGAGTCTTACCAATACAACAACTGATTTTATATACATGTATATACAATGATACCAGACATTTGGGCTTAGAAAAATATGTCACTAACTAATAAAAAAAGTGTTGAATTGCAGTGAAGTCTGAGGTATATAAAATCTGAAGAACATAATCAAAAGACTAAATGTGTATTCAGACATGTAACTCTGAACTACTGAATGTACTCAATTGTGACAAAAAAAATGCATTCACATTGTTAAGTGATGGAAACAGCGTGTACAAAAGGTAATTTGCACACTGGCGGGAAATTGACCCATTAGAGTTACACTTAGAATTTGAAAATTCATTATGAAGATGGGTAACCAAATGTTTAATATGGAACTCAATTTTTTATATTTTAATGAAACAGAAACTCCTTGTTTGTAAATGTAAATAAAAATACAAAGAGCGTGCTTGCGGGGCAAATGTTGTTGCATGACATCAAAGGTTTAACATGCTTTGAACAATTTCTGTCCCTATGTAATGTTACTCGAGCCAAAATTTTGCCAACCCAAGCCTGAGTCAGTGATGGACAGATGGTTATTTCTTTAACCAAACTCAAATACTGAATTCGTAATAAGGGGAAGGAGACAGACAGACAGATTTTGAATTTGTGGCCTCCCATCCTATAAGTTGGATGATGTAGGCCATACCATTGAGGTTGCTTTAAAAAAAAACACAATTAAAACTTTACTTGACCATAACAAATAAATACTTCACGTTTGATTTTAAAAGAAATACTGTGTTTTTAAGATACTCAATGGGACATATAAACATGTAAACTGAGGCTCCAGAGGCGTTATTGTGTAAGAAGGAAGGGTACTACTTTAAACTTTAAAAGATAATATAAAAACAACCAGCATGCATATATTATGAAACAACGACCGTATTTATCATACATATATAACTGAATTATAAAGGCCCAAACAGCACATGCATATTTTATGTTCAGTTAATAATAAATTCATATTATTTTAGACAAGAGTATCTGTGCGCTTGTTAAAAAAGATGTAACATAACATAACATCTCTACTCATTCCGGTTAAGACCGTGTCCGATGACCTCGTGGTATCATCAGACAGTAATGTCCAACCAGAACGAGCAAAGACATTATTTAAAACAAAATTGTTCCCCCCCCCCCCTCCCCACCCTTAAGCATAAATAAGAAAATGTATATTGGACAAGATTTGATGTAATATCCATACTCATTCTGGTGAACACCGGAATATCTTCAGACACCGATCCTCCGACACCGATGTCCAACCAGAACAAGTAAAGACATTATTTAAAACAGTGTTTAGCAATAAAAGCGAGATTTGATGTAAACTCCTGTCTATCAAATTTACAAATATATGCATGTACTATTATAGTGACCAATATAATCAGAAAATATAGATGGGCACAACATTAAATAAAATTTCATTCATAGATTAATTTAATTTAAAATGTATAATGACTAAAAAGTTAACACATGCATATCACAGATTATTAAATAAAAAAAACACATGCAAAAACATGCAATAAAATCAATACAAGGATTAAATATAATTCACATGCTTATCACAGACGGTAGATAAATATATACAAAATAAAAGCTGACATCACATTAGCCAAGACGCTGAGACACATGCAACACGTATTAAATTCACATTACATGCAGATTAGATCATTAATTAAAATCGGCGAAAGCCGCCAACAAAATTGGCGACAGCCTGGTACACCTTACCACGGTTTCTAGCTGGTTTAAAAACAGTCTCCATGGACGGGTTAAAAACACCTGCCTGTAAAAGATGATCATAAAATCTAAAACGCTCATTATCATAGCGGGAACAGTAAAACAATAAATGGGGAATATTATCCTCGACTAAACATTCATCACATAAACCCGTCTCATGGAGATTAAATCTATGTAAATATGCATTCGTGGGTAGATGACCAGACTGCGTTCTTAAAAATAAAACTTCCGATCGTCGGCACGATAAAGTGAAATCATGAGATAAAGTAACGGAAGGATTAAAAGAATAATAAAATCGTCCCTTATTAGAGGTGTCCCAGTCGTCTTGCCACATGCGGATAAACCGAGGTTTTAGCATTGATATTACCTCAGGTACAGATAGCTTGAGAGGAGATGTAATATTCGCCAAATTTAGGGCTTGTTTAGCAAGCGTATCTGCCTGTTCATTCCCCGGTATACCCACATGAGACGGAATCCAAGCAAATGATATATTAATGCCTTGGTGGAATAGCGTTGTATATTCATGTAAAATTTCAAACAAAACCGGACAGGATTTATTCCAAATAAAATGTATCATTGCTTGGAGAGAGCTAAGTGAGTCAGTAAAAATAACAGCTCGAGCTGGTCTAAATTCAGATAAAAAACGAAGTGATAATAAAATAGCCAAGAGTTCAGTTTTAAAAACAGAGACGTGGTCAGATACACGATAAAACTTATTATAATTAATCTCGGGTATGGTAAAAGAGGATCCAGTTTTCCCAGACTCTGGGCACTTCGATCCATCCGTAAAAATCTGTAGATACTGAGTCCAATTATAGAAAATATATTCTTTTGCAAATGCTTCAATCTGATGTGGGGGGTCAGATTTCTTAATTCTATGATGTAAATCAAGACAAATACTGGGGCATTTTAATTGCCACGGGTGAAATGCAGTTGTAATATATTGCTGTATATCTAAGTCATTAGTATCAAGTGTATTATTTATAAAAGATGATCTTATGCTAAATGGTTCTGGATGTCTTGTAGGGGAAGGAGATCAGACAATCAGAATATAAGTATGGCTGGTTTGACCCATATTGAATACATGTGCCTGCTTTCACTCACCAACCTGATGACTGACACGCTATCACCTACTATAAAATGCAATAGGGGGAGGGGGCGAGAAGGGGGGGGGGCAGACAGTCAGAATATAAGTGTGGCTGGCTTCACGCACATTAAATATGTGTGCCTGCTTTCACTCTCCAACCTTATGACTGACAAGCTATCATCTACTATAAAATGCAATAGGGGAGATCAGACAGAATATATGTGTGGTTGGTTTCACGCATATTGAATACATGTGCCTGCACCAACCTGATGACTGGCATGCTATCACCTACCATAAAATGCAATAAGGGGGGGGTGGTCAGACAGTCAGAATATAAGTGTGGCTGGCTTCACGCACATTAAATATGTGTGCCTGCTTTCACTCTCCAACCTTATGACTGACAAGCTATCACCTACTATAAAATGCAATAGGGGGAGATCAGACAGAATATATGTGTGGTTGGTTTCACGCATATTGAATACATGTGCCTGCACCAACCTGATGACTGGCATGCTATCACCTACCATAAAATGCAATAAGGGGGGGGGGGGATCAGACAGTCAGAATAGAAGTGTGTCTGGCTTCACGCATATTGAATACGTGTGCCTGCTTTCACTCATCAACCTGTTGACTGACATGCTATCATTTACGATAAAATGTAATAAGGAGGGATAAGGAGGGGGAGGGAAGGTTTGGCACAGTCAGATTATAAGTGTGTCTGGCTTCACGCATATTGAATACGTGTGTCTGCTTTCACTCACCAGCGCGATGACTGACAAACTATCATCTATTATTAAATGTGATAATGTGGCGTAGGGTTGGGGTGCATGGGGGTGGAGGCAGAAAAATCAGTCAGATAATAAGTGTGGCAGGTTTCACGCATCTGAAATACATGTGCCTGCTTCCACTCACCAGCCTGACTGACGGATACGATCAGATGCGATAAAATGAAATGTGGTGAAGGGGGAGGAGGGAGGGGTGGTAATGAAGGGGGCAACAACATGAAGCTTCTCATTGGGGATAAGAACGTACATGGGTTGTTGAGGAGAGATAAGTCAGAAAACTACAGGATTAACATAATTTTCATTCATAACATTATGAATTACACAGAAGTTCAAAAGTAAATCACTAAAATGCACGGACATATCATCTGCAAAAAATATCCTTTCAACAGATAGACAAAATGATTGCTTCAGGCTTTCCTTAGGGAGCACAATCAATATATATATATGTGTGTGAGGGAATGAGTCCTTAAAAGAGAATGAGTTACACAGTCAGCATCTGGTGCACTCTTATGAGCATTACAGTTGGCTTTTCAGTGAGAGTTTTCAAGTTATTTGCAGACAAAATTTGAGATGTTTCAGCACTCATTTGGGAATTCAATGTTGTATAGGTAGTAAAATACCTATGACACAACATGTGTGATGTCCACATCGCATGAACACCGTACTGCAGGAGAGCCATCCAACATGATGTCAACGTGTTGTCGCACCAATGGGTTTCCCCCAACATCCCTACTGGAAATGGCAGTGTTGGTTAATGCAAAAGAATGATAATACTATCAGTCGAGAACATTAATATATCTAGCATTGGGTAATAAAACAAGTGCAGGCAAGAGTGTATGCCCCAACCCTTTGTGAAAAACTCGGAAACGCACAAAATACTATTTTAGTGGACAACTTCGGGACACCATGCATAAATCGTGGCTAAGAGCAGATAACTCTGAAAATTCGGAAAACATGCAACTTAATAAAATGCTGAATTAGAGTGAGGTTGTGAGTTTACGAGTAGTACTACCAAAAGTAACTGAGATGTAAGCCGGAGATAATTCCTGATCCACGGAGTGGGTAAGGGCAGATAATCATGTCAAAACTCGGAAACAGTGCCCCTTCTTCGGGACACCATACATAAACCATGCAAATTTCGTTATTGTACTACAAAAAGCAACCAAGATCAAGGCTGGACAAAATTTTTGCCCCACAGAGCAGGTAATGGGTGGATTAATAAAACGTGTAAAATAAAATGTTGGATTTGAGTGTCTCAGTATGTGAGCTTCAGAATTCTACTACAAAAAGTAGCCGAGATCTAGGTCGGACAAAATCCCTAAATCACAGAGTGGGTAAGGCCGGATAACTCTGTGGAAACTCGGAATACACACAAATGCTAAGATGGTGCACAACATGGGCACACCATGCATAAACCATAGATCTGCGTTTCGTGATTTCACTGCAAAAAAAAATCCAAACCCAATATAGGTAAGAGTGGATATTGGAAAATGTGCAAAATAATAAGTACAAGACTGGAAATTTAGGGAATTTAAAAACTTAGTATTGGAGTCAATCGTTTAGTTGTACTCACTTGTCAATTCACCAATATGCTGTCCAACTTGTCCTCAAGGAGAGTTGGCAGTCTTCCCAATGTAGCATTTATCTTGTCCTGAAAAACAAAACACACTCCAGAATTTAGTTGTATTGTGCAAGCAATACTATCAGTTTCACAGGGGATATGACAAATTTACATGGTTACTATGGTGAATTTGAAGCAATCGAGCCACACTGTTTTATTTAAACAGCCCTCAGGAACAAAGCTTTCAGACACATACAAGAGATAATTGGCTTGCGAACAAATTGTCACATGGACATCTTCAGATGCTGGCTTTAGTGACTAAATTTCAAAACACTAAATAGTGTAGGATTTTTTTTCAAAAGAGAGAAACATTTAATTAATTTTACTTGGCCTTACTGGTACTTTTCAAAGTAGAGTGTTACTGATATCTAGACTAGTATCTAATATATGTCACTGTCACCTAAAACGCACATCTACGTCACGCTCAAACTGTTTTAAATACTGAGTGCTGACACAATCCTTTCAAATATATGTATAAGAAAATACCTCTCACTGAACGTTGATTTGCTGCCTTGGAAAATGTTAAAATAACACTTGATTGGTCTGTAAAAACTCGGTTCTAAGGAAATGTCATCGTCAGTTCGACAAAAGTATAAAAAAACATATGTAGTCATTTTCGCCTTCGAAACGTGATCAAGATAAAACAAGGCATTTTGATTGGCCTGTAAAACCCAACAAACAGTTTGGTCATCCCAGGAATAATCCCTTGGGTCGTAGGTTAATTTTGTCAAATATGATGTAAATGCTCCAATATTCAGAGCTGTTGACAAGATTGACCACATGAACTCCAAAACGGGGCATAACTCTGTTAATTAGATATCTCATTTTTGATAGGCTTCTGATTTGGGGCCAAGGAAGGAAGTTACCAAAATTTGATAGCCGTAGCTGCAATGTTTTTTTTCAGTTGTTGCAGTAACGGACATATGGATGTACATCACATCGACAGTACCAATCAGACAAAATTGGCCGCCGGGTAAAAAAAAAGCTTAACCAGACACATATTCTGCCTATCTCTCCACAGATCATAATCACAACACATATCACCTTGCATTATAACAGAGCTAAAAATGATGCCAACAAATCTGGGATTCTGTAGCCAAGGAAATTTTTTCAATATGTCTTCACTACTCGAGTCGGACAGGTAGAGAAGCATGAACATCCCACTTTTGCTGTTTCTCTACGATGTTTAAATCGGGCCTGATTTTCTTTGATTCTTCATTTACAATGCAAATCTGTACTTTAATGATTTCTGCATCTTCAGAGACCGTTGCATCACTCTATACAACTAAGAAAAGGGAGAAAAAAATCCAGTCAACATATCAAAAGAAAAAAACAACATAAGCACTGTATGTTTAAGAGGTCATTAGGCTTGCAAAAGTTCAGTTTCTCAGTAGGCCCAAACAATGCCTCACTCATCACAGATTGTTTTTTTTAGAAATGAGCAGAAAATAACTACATTAGGCAGGCACCAATAGAGAGGGCGGAGTAGGGCTTAAAGCCGTATTCAAGAATATTAATTCATTCATATGGTGACCATCAATTATCAGTGGGTGAAGGAACCCGGTAAAGAACTATAAATCACCGACTCTCTGCTTGTAAACTGGCCAACTCCCACGCATGAAGCCGGCGTGGGGATCAAACTCGTGCTGGATTATCACTTGGCCACCGAGGGCCCCATACACCAACAACCAATTCATACCAGCATGACTATGCATTGTTGATACATTTTGACACATGTAACAATATAATATACTATAAATCGTATGTATATGGAGGCAGGAATGAAACTGAGCATGATTTGTAGTCAATCAGGATGTCAGATGTTTGTGTCGTGTCCACAAAATATACAAAGTTGAAAGACAATATAATTTTATACTTGAATAAATGCATCATCAACATGCTCAGTAAATGTTTAAAGTTTTAGTCTGTTAGGAAAAATCAAAATATTTACATTTCTAATTGATGCTTCAACAACAACATTGTACTACCACAGTAACAATTGACTAGTTTATCAAAGATGAAGTCGTCTTCCTCACTCCGTATGAGTTATTCTAACATTAGGCAAAAAGTTTCTCATGACTGTCAAATGACCAATGCTAATCATTGCAACAACAACAACAACATTGGACGGTGCGAGTTTAACAATGTTTAATTTTTTTGCATATCATTATTATTTTGTGTTATGCCACACCTTTGTGGTTATTTTCCTTATTCGGAGACAGTGAGTTTTTAAACTCACCTGTCAGTCAGTGAGGCTTTCAAACTTTATGAAGATATTTCTCATGCATCGAACAAATTTACCGTTCCAAAACTTTGTCTCAAAGTCACATGATTACCTTCATAGGTCAAAGAGCTCCAACTAGATGCATCATGTGACCTTCGTTCTTGACCCAGGATATGGTGTTTAAAAAAAGGTTGTTATTATTTTATTCAAAATGAGAAGAAATATAATATAAAGAAATAAATTTCAGCAAACCGGCACTGTCATGAGTGATCAACACCCGCTGTTCGAAGGGCCTACTTGAATGAAAGCTGAAACAGCATGAATGTACAGTGATTGATGGAAATTTGGAAAATCATAAAATCATACGTCTTCTAACACAAGTTTGTTGTTACTTTCGGCGGCGCAGCGCCGCCGGATATCTGAATTCAGTAAACATGGGAGCGGCCATCTTGATATTGGGCGAGTAACAGGTGTTTTCTCGAGCCATACTTCACAGACGTGCCGTGGAGTGATCCAACTAGTTTCATATCGTAAAACGACAGGATTGTATCACCCGTTCGTGGTTAACACATTAATATTAATTCTGTTATAATGAATTCATCGAATAAATGTCCTTTAGTACTATTTTATTATGGCTGAGAGACCAAATCGATGGCCATACATGCTCAAGTTATTCATCTGTACGTCTGCAGCAAAATGTTTGAGATTGAACTGCGAGTTACTAAAAACTCGAAACAGTAAAACACGCGGATCGGATTGATGTGTAGAGAAAGTCGACCTAGGCTTACTTTCAATGACACACATCAATGAAGGAATAGTAGCTTGATGATGGGTCCCATATAATGCCACAGCGCCAACTCTTACATCAGGCTATATGAAGTGACTTAATACGTCAACCAGAGAACATTACTTTCAAAGTCCTAGCACATTTTGCTAGCAAGCACTTAACTTCCGGTTAACCCCACACTTTTCAGATGGGTCCTTGCGCGAACTACATTAGTCAAACCTTTAGTGAAAACAAACAAATCGACGTTTTTATTTAACCATAATGGTGCATCGTGACCTGTATTCATCAGTTGCACACGTAATCGGCTTGTAATACGCAGATTATAAGCACAAACGTTTCCGCCGGCATTGATGCATCTGCATCAATAAGTTTTCTTGTTTATTTTAATAAACATGTCTTTAACGAAACAATGATTACCTTTTGACAGGGTTTACATACCTGCAATCCTTCAACGTTTCCGATAGAATTGTACACTGTGCTGCGCCACGAATGTTGCAGACGAGGATGACTTCTGTTTCCCGTCAAAGTTCAAAGTTCCCGAGCGCACGTGATCTTTTTCTCATCGATAAATTGCACTCGGAGCGCGATATGTTACGACTGTAGTATAGAAACACATTATTTTGAATTATCTTCAGATCAATAATAATAATAAATAATAATAAAAAGACTGATTTACATAAACTCCGAGGGTTCAATATAGCACCCTATCTCCAATCGATGAACCTCAACACTAGTCATTGAACCTTTTTTTAACGGAATGAACCCTGGGGTTCAAAATAGAATCATAAGCTTCTATACATCACCCTACATGAACCCTATTTTCTAAGTGTGTAGTGTGACTGAACTTTGAGGATCATGAGAACATTTTAACTCAAAAGAGATTTCCAAAATTCCCTCAATGCTCTGCTTTATCAAACTCAACTGAACTTTAGTTTTTTCTACTTCAAAACGTGTACATTCGAGTTTTTAATTGCGCAGATTCAGTTTTTAACTAAATTCGGCGACAAAACTGGATGTGTATGAATCCCTGACAGTGGTAATTCTGATCTCAATCCATAAGGACAATAGCCTAAAACTGTACATAATCATTGTTTACAGTTTCAGCTGCATATGCAGCGTTTTTAAAGTTTATTTAAAAACAGTGATGCTGCGGAAAATCTTGTGTAAGTCACAAATTTTATCCAGTTCACAGATACAGGGTTGTCATTTTGGAAATAAAGAAAAATACTTTGATCAGTCATTCTCCCATTTTTGATCAGCAAAACTACTTTTCCATATTGCAACCATGTCATTTTCATCAAAATTTGATCAGTTATTGCTGCTGATCGCTGACCCTTATTTCCATCCCTGAGACAACCCAAACTTCTGAAGTAGAGAAAAACAAAAATAGTGTAAAACACATCAAATCTTTTTCATTTTTGGCCCAATCCACACAAGAATATGACAACAATAAGAAAAGTCAGTCACTATTATATTATGCTACGTATTTTGATCTAAAAATACAAAAATTAGGGGGTAATTCCAGACCATTCAATAGGGGTGAAAATGGGCGGAAAAAGGGATCGGATTTCGTGCCAGTTAAAATGGGGTTTAATACAATAAATCTAACCTCCGTCGACGTGTGTATTTTCAGTTCCGGTTTGATTGCTATCTGATAGTTTGCTGCTGTGATAAAATACTTGTGCTTAAAGGTTCAGATGTACAGCCAGAAGATCTGTGTTGACCTCGATGTAATAGCATTCCCGGACTCACCCCCACGTATGGACTCTAAAGTCCATAGTTTATCTTCCGGGTTTCGAAATGTGAGGACCTATAAATTCCCCTTAATTGTTTTAAAATATCTCGGATTCAAATGGAAATGTTTTCTAACAGAACATTGAATGGAAATCCCTGAAGTTGATTTGGGATATAATGGTTGGTTACAACTATGAGTTTATGACTTAATTACAGTCAGTTGCTTGTCAAGCAACCGCTATTGATCTATACAATTTGGGTCAATTCAAGGTGCAGAATTTTCTTGTATGGTGCTGTTGTCGAGATTGAAGTTTAACCTCACCATTTGATGCAACCGGTTAATAGTGATTGACCGCAATGTGGCCATAGCCATGGTAGATGAATCCCATCTACAAACAAAATGTTACAAATTGAGGTGAAATTTGTCCTATTATTTGGCTACAAAATGTTCAAGTGTTAATGTGCAGACCTCGCATACAGCCATACAACATTGACAAACAGAGTATTCGTCGAATACCGACGTCAATCAGCCTACACCGTTAGATTAGACTACGGTAGCTAGCTTGCACAGGCAATGGTTAACAGCCTACACAGTTAGATTAGACTATGGTAGATAGACGGTACAGGCGATCGTCAAACAGCCTACATCGATAGATTAGACTACGGTAGCTAGACGGCACAGGCAATCGTCAAACAGCCTACATCGATAGATTAGACTACCGTAGCTAGACGGCACAGGCAATCGCTAACAGCCTACACCGATAGATTAGACTACTGTAGCTAGCCGGCACAGGCAATGGTCAAGCAGCCTACACCGTTAGATTAGACTACGGTAGCTAGACGGCACAGGCAATGATT
Organism: Hanleya hanleyi; assembly: GCA_036873755.1. Lineage (NCBI taxonomy): Eukaryota > Metazoa > Mollusca > Polyplacophora > Lepidopleurida > Hanleyidae > Hanleya > Hanleya hanleyi. Next base: position 34,635 of record JAVTVY010019105.1, read on the forward strand.
AACAGCCTACACCGTTAGATTAGACTACCGTAGCTAGACGGCACAGGCAATCGTCAAACAGCCTATGATATATGTTGGCATTTGTGGGAAGTTGATGCTCGGTCGACATCGGGTCTTACAGACTAGTCTTTTGTATTAATTGCCGTCATTTACACCCGACGACGATACAGCTCACCAATCTCCAATGTACGAGTTGTCACAGCGAAACAGCTCACCAATTACCAGTATACGAGTTGTCAGAGCATTTCCATCATAGCTCTTTAGATTTGTATCTAATACCGCTTATGCCGGTGCTAGAGGCCGTTTGGTCATATCACCCATGTTGCCACATGAACAGGTACAATAAAAGCGTACCTGAGATACAACACATATCACTAATCGTTAGATTCTTGGTATGTGCTTTAGAATATGTTAACCAGAAGCCTTTTTTCTAAAGTCATGTGACGCAGTCAGTATGTCGGTACCTCTTCCCACTTCCCTTATATGTGTTGTAATTAGATTACTATATATTCCCTACACACATAAGAAGAGCTGCAAAGTCACCCCGTGGATTGATGACGGGTGTGACGAATTATATACATTCATAGGCTGAGTATTTGAATTCCAGCATCAGCCCATCTTCCGGAACGCATCACTCTACTTGTTCTGTTTTTAATCTGCGCGAACACGACACATCTCACTGCTCGACTACGTCACACTATATTTTATAAGCAAAGAGGCGGTGGCCAATGCTAGTCTAATTGAAGGGGGGGGGGGGCAGACTTCTACTTCATTTGCTTCTGAGTTTGAACTTCTGAGTATACCAATTGTGTTATCTACGTACGTCATCCAGGTCAATTGGAAATGTATCATACACCTATTGTGTGTTCCAATCGATATCATGAATATATTACCTAGAACTTTTTGTCCGATACACTAGAAATACAAATTATTGTGCTCTAAAACTTGTCACTAGTTCAATGCAATAACTTTTAATTGAATACTATACTATTCAATAGTGTAGTATCCAATCAACATATTATCAAGCAGCAGCAAGTAGAACTATTTCCTTCAAAACTTTTTGTGTGGTCGATCTCTGGGATAATTCTGAAGTATGTGCTCCCTCGGATGAAGCTCTTATGTAGCTCCAGAGGGTCAGGCGTGTACTCACTGGGATATAGAGAGTAGGCCTACTGTGGAGCCAGTTTGATTTCTCTCCTATTTTCCCTCTTTTGAATATTTAAATACGTTAATACAGGTAGATCTCTTGTGTTTCCACATTGTATTTTACTCTGAAAATGATACACCCCCCATACATTTGTCTCCCCTTAGCCAGAAAGAATGCCATTTCCAGTTTGATTTCATTGTATTTTTGACAATGTCAGATATGCCAGCTTGATCTACCATGTTCAAGATGGCGGCCTTTTGGGGTACCAAAAAAAGTGATGTTTTTGTCATATTTCTTCAAAATTTCTGCTTTTCCGCGATAAAAAATGGGCAAAAACTATTGTATACAACATCACATTAACATGGAATTTTTGTGGAGAAATTGGATAAATAAAAAAATCGGAAAATCCGACCGAAAAATCGACCCAAAAATGCCGTTTTTGAAAATGACGCCACTGTGACGTCATCAAAGCGGGCATTTTAACCTTTTTTACATTTTCTGATAGAGCTTGACCCAAGGGTGTAGTGTGGTACGTTTCGGCCCCCAGGCTCAAGGGATAAGAAAAATTATTAAGGGGGGGCCATTCCCCCCCCCCCAGGCTCGGGTTAAACATGTAAATGTCAAGAATATATCGAACAAAGAGAAATTCGCGACCATAGATATATATATATAATTGCATCGGGTGGTATTAGAACACTTACCGTCTACTTAATTTCATAATAGATAGACGATGTGTTTTAGTCTCGTTAGTTTTAGACTATGCAACTTTCATTGGAAAATCATTGACTACATATAACAATATATAAGCTATGACCTCTGAATATTTTGGAATGTTATCATGTTGAATCGAAAGTTATTGAGCAAAAACAGTTTTACCTCCATTTTAGAGCTAGACAGTTCCCTCTGTTTAACATGTGGTATTGAACGAGTCAATTTACATGTTTTAGTCACAAGCATATCGCAAAGCAAAATGTAGTGGGGGAATCAAATCGGCCGATCTCATAACTAGCTATTAAAATCTAATCATGTGGGACTACTCAATGTGGGTTATCAATCTCAATGAAAATTTTTAGAAAAATACCAAACTGGTAAATGTGACATGACTAAAATGCAAAAGTGAATCTTGGAAAATTAAATTCATCAATCCAAGGGAAGCTACTCAACATGGCTTGGCTGTCTCGAGTCAAAATAGGAGAGAAAAAAGTTCAAAGCAGAGAATATTACAAATTGAATTGCATCTAAATTAGGAGGACAACTCAATGTCACATATCCATCACAGAATGACATCGGAGAGGAAGACCAAACTGACCTTTGTGCGATATTCAAATTTTCGAAATAGGAAAATGGGATTAAAATGGCATGATGGTACTCTGTCAACGAAATGGAGACCACTCAATATGTCCCAAAGGAACCTGGGAGAGAAATATCAAACTGGCATATCTGATACGGCTAGAAATGACATTCCATGCATCTAACTAAAATTGGTGAAATATACCAAGCTGACATATCTGGCAAGACTGTCTCGGAAAATGACAACGTATCTACCCAAGAGAGCTACTCAATATGACTCCTCAGAAAGAACAACCGTCTAACAAGTGTGAAATAGTTTTAGAAACAGTTAAACAGAAATTACAGTTTTCGTTGTCTTCTAACGTGGGCAATGACATCGTTTCGCGATCTACGTGGCCAGAAAAGTTTGATTTCGGGACATTCATATTCCTACTATATGTAAGGCTCCGCTTGAAATCGGCTGATGAAAATTGAACAATGTATCTTTCAGAAACAAAAAACATGACAACCTCGCGATGCTTCAACACAATGAAATCGAACGGAACAACTGAATTCGCGAAAGAAACATGATGAACGATAAAACAACGATATAATCATAGAAAATTCAAGAATTCTCTGTTCGTTTTCATAGTTTATTATCAAAATTGCATTCAATTGTTCAGTGTTCATCGTCATGTGTGGAATCACAATATTGATGACCGACTTGACATATAATGCCGATGTAGAACTGCAGGACATGTTTCACACCGGTGTCAGTAACTTTCTCAACAAAAGCCTTTTCTTCATCGGCGTTCCAGTTAAAATGGCAGAAGGTGGTAACCGCCAATCAAAGCGACTGGGGAAACAGGACACTACACGCGAAGACGACAAACCTGTGTCGGTAGGTGACTCTTTTCTGTTCTCAGTGAAATAGATTGCCACAGTCGAGTTTCAATTATTAAATATCAACGAGCAGTTAATATATAGGACACGTTTATATTTTAAGAAATGGGCGGAGTTAAAACACATTGCACTAATATGTAACGTTTGAGGGTTAAGTTATTGGACGTCCATGCGGATGATCGTCAGTGGAGGCGCACCTTGCTGCCGATCGTCACTAGAAGTTACACAAGCTACTGGGCTTGAGACAAGGTCAACGATTCCATACAGTGTTGACGTAATCGTTTGCTTGGATACTGAAATGCGGTTACCATGATTTACAGCCTCATATATCAAGTTTCTATCTTTCATGTGATGTGACACCCATACAAAAAATGTCCTTCGGTTATTGAAAGGGATACCAGTGTCGGATCAGACTCCTATACCCATGTCCATAGCAAACTGTATCTGCAAGTCTGCACGAACAGTTGGTATATACATGAGCAGTTGTATACACGAGCAGTTGATATATACACGAGCAGTTGCTATATGCACGAGCAGTTGATGTATATACATGATCAGTTGTTATATATACACGAGCAGTTGATATATACTCGAGCATCTGATATATGCACGAGCAGTTGTTATATACACGAGCAGTTGGTATATGCATGAGCAGTTGATATATGTACAAGCACTTGACATATACACGAGCAGTTGATCTATACGCGAGAAGTTCATATATACAGGAGGATTTGATATATGCACGAGCAGTGGATGTATACACGAGCAACTAATATATACATCAGCAACTGATTTATAAACGAGCAGTTATATATAAAGTCGAGTTTAACGTTCAGACGGACGCTGCCAGCTTGGAAGATCTTATCGTACAGACGATGACCAATGAGGTGACCCCCCCCCCCCCATCAGATCCACACACATTCAAAATATCGCAACAAATTGTGTGAAGAAAGGAATCACACATACAAATGTGAAATTTTGTTGCACCACCGGTATATGAATATGCAAGTCTCTTTGTACGTGTTTGAGCGTCTTGAGCAGTGTGTATCTGTAGGCCTACAACAATTTTGTCATACAGCCTTTACCAGTACAAAATAATATCACTATCCCAAGGACCCGACTGGTGGCTTCAGCGATGCTTACAATAACCTTATTTTGACAAAACGATATTGTTGTTCAATTGTTAAAATATGGGTATAAGTTCTCGCAGGGTCAGTTTTCTCCACTTCACCCGCAATCAACCATTGAACTAATTACATCACACTCTAATTATTACAGAAACGGTCACGTAAAACAAGTGAAACTGAGAAGTCTAAGAATACAACTGTGGCTCAACGATCGGTGAATTATGAAAGCGGTCCATGGATGCAGGGTGGAGGTAAGATAAGTCAGGTTCATTATAAATTCCAGCCTAAAATCAAACGAATAGACTAGGACTGGCTCACTAAAGTATTATTGCGTCCCCCATACACCTTTCTCACCCATCCTAGTGAAAGGGCACCATTTACAAGATCATACCACTACTCAGTGACACGGTTGCACGCACTCAGGCATGGTTCCTTTTATAAACGACCACCCAATGGCACGGATCCACACACGGCTCGTACTGTTCCATTCATATCACTACCCAGTGTCACAGACTGACATATAATATTGTGACATAGATGAGGAGTACTATGATTCGACAGCACCAAGTACTTAGCGCGGTTCATCATGCATTTAGTCTCCAAATGGGTGCTGGTTAAGTACCAAAGCAAAATGCATGTGAAAGAAAATGTTCAGTTAAGAATGAAATAAATAATCTTGCTGTAGGCTGCGAGTATGTCTTAGGCACTAGGACTGCAGGTTATGGATTAACTGGTTCTCATATTAGAACATTCATCAAAAACTCAAATGAAAAAATTAAGGAAGGCCAAATCAGGTTTTCTCTGATGACCACAGTCCGCATAGTGTCTAGAATGACTGAGGTAGGTTACAATATATTAGGTAATACAATTCTCAAATATTCCAACGTTCGATGGCGCCGTCAATGGCACCGTTAATCAGTGAATTTAAGTCTGTGCATTTTAATTTGTCGTTTATGTGCACCACAGGGATGCGATTTCTGCATCAACTTTCACAGATTGGCGCATCGCCTGATGTATTTTCGCTCCCATCACCATTTTGATCGAGGCCATAGCTTTAGCTTTAAGGGGCATTTTCTCAAACTGTTTCCTACACCTGATTTGCAACGGGAACGTAGGTAAACTTTCTGAATGGTTATCTTTCGATAGGCTTGTTGGATTTTCTTGCAATTTCGTTAGAGTGATCATTGAGGATAGACTATAGATTTGAAAGATTTTGATGCAGCTGGTATCAATATAAGGGTTCATTTTAGGCATTGCCAATTGCATCAGTTATGTCAATTGAAAATTTGGTGATTTCATGAGAGGGATGATGTGATTCCTTTGCAATCCTAAATTATCAAATTGCTCCTTCGGGTTTCAGCATTTTCCTCCATAAGTATAGTTTAAATATATTGATCGAACTTTGTTTCCTCACTGTCTAGATCCGGGGAATTTGCCCGGCTATATTCTTGTAATCTAACTAAAATTAAATCATAAATGCTCCCTCATTTGGATATGTCACTTGTAGGATCTAACAGGCTTACACTAAATCGAGCGTCACAACCTGCGAACGCTTCATACCGTCCTTGATGGCAGAAATGTTTTGGTTGGCTCATCAGCGCTGGCGGGTTGACTTTTTATTTTGCCGCGGCGCCATAATACGGGGTAGATGTATGGACTGGTCTTTGGTGTAAACATTGAGATAAATGGAGACGGTGAACCTATCTCCCCTCCCCGACTGCGAGAGAATTAGTCCAGACTAATTTTCCCCCCGATCTCCGAACTTTAAAACGGTAAATTTGGCGATTTAAACGCGTTCCTACCACAAGCCTGTCAAAGCGGTGACCTTTGACCCATGACGTCACAGAGTGAACCAGTCCACCATAGCATTAGCATTAGCATACGTAAACAAGTAATGTTGCTCCAATATTTTTCGACTGTATTCTCGTACTTTGGAGGCATCATACCTCGTCGGTGTGTTGTTGGAGGGTGTAGCAACACGAATGGAGATGGATTCAAGTTGCACCCGTGGCCAAACGGGGAACAAATCGGGGAGAAATTCGACGAAATTTGTGCAAAACACGTGGGGAAAGCCGACGAACTGGTCTCGCATTTATTTCGCTCACTTCACTGACGACAGCTATGCAAAAACAGAGATGGCAAGAATGTGTGGATATCCCCCTATACTGAAAGAAGCTATTTCCAAGATCAAGACAAATAAATCTTTAACAGATAGAGAAAATAGACAACCCCTCAGTCTGCCGGAGTGCGTGAGTTATACAGGGACGACCGACCTCGTGGACTCGGCAAGCGACAAACCTTTCCCGCAGACAAGCATTGTACATTTCCCTGCATGTTTGGGCCCACACCGATTCCATCGTCTCCTCGAACAGTCCATCCTGAATCCCACAGCTATTACCTGAACTGTACTTTTAATCAACTTATTCCTGTATATAGGAAATTCACTCCTGGCACCAGGTTATCCTGATTATTTGGTGTCTTTTTGTATCTCCATGTGAGCACACACATTCTATGTTTTTTGATATAATAAATTGAAATTGATCACCCGGAAGAGTAACTGAAACCAACAGAAAGGTGTGAAGCAAACAATTTTTTATGGGAGTGTGTCCAAGAGGGAGAGTGAGAGAATTAAGGTTTAACGTCGCGCGTTCAGCAACAGGGTGTCCAAAAGAAATAAACGGCTTCTCCACAGGTGAATTAGTTATTGTTTCAACATCAAATAGCTTCCTTTGGAATTGAAACTTTGTTTTCATTTGAGAGGACTTATCCTCAGGTATGGATTAGCTCCCGTTTTAACATCAAACCGCTAACAATAATTGACAAACACATAATAAAATTAAGCACGTAAGCAATGTAAATAAGCCGGCCTGCCAAGGTATAACAATCTGTCCATCCCATAAGAAATGTAAAATAATGAACCATACAATGCCAATAAACACACACATATAAAAAATAAGGGCGTAAATAACTACATAGTATGCTCTTACAATAACAAATTATCTGTAGATTTTAAATGAATATATATATTATAGTGACATCCACAATAAGCCACGCCGGCCTAGTTTCCTTTTTGCTATATTATTTAGAAGTTTTTTAGCACAGAAGAGTAAATTTACGATCCTGTGCATTATAATAACTGGTTTATGCCTAAAAACTGCCAGATAAAAGCAGAAATTTATAAATATTATTGTAAGATCCACAGATAGTTGTAATTTCGTGTAATCAGTGTATTTAAACCGGCCTTCCACAGCCTGACACGGCCTGCCACAGGCTTGAAACAGGCCCAACATCAGGACGACCCAGTTTGACCCCAGATTCGCTTGTATGTGGCTCAAATCTATATGACTCGATAGATTCTCCTTCTCCTAGTTTCATGATCGCTTGCTGCCTCTACATTCTATTCAGTTCCAAGACCTGTATAATCTCCAACGTCACAGTCTTCAACGTGGTTAACGCTGAAATCGGAATCTGTGTCAGAGCTTGTACCCTATCTGTGTTATCCGCCATGTTTAACTCTGGCCGCTTCACTGTGTGACGTCACAGGGTAATCGCCGGGCGGATTTACTGAGAGTAAAAATCAGGCAGTTTGGAGCAGTATTTCAGGATATTGCATCATCGCTAAAATTTTGAAAATAATTCTAAAAAATAAAGCAGGCCACAGGGAACTGCTTTTTATTGGTTTTACCCATTCAAAAATTGTGATAACATTCCCCTTTAACAAATGTTTGATGGTTAGACCTGTTAGTGGGTATATCGCGGGGACGTTGGGAAATACCTGCTGCCAGCTACAACTCTCTTTTGTTACCCCACTGCCAACAGATGAAGTATCCTTCCTCTCTTCAAAAAATGAACATGAGGCACCAGCGGTGCTACAACCCCTCAGCCCTTAGAGGTCCAGCCCAAGCAACATCTCGTGGCATGGTATATACATACCAAATTTGAAGAAAATCCGATGAAAGGTTCTCAAGTTATTACACGGAAATGCATATAGGGTTTTACCACCAGGTGGGATCACCTATTGGCGAAAGCCGATCGAAATGTAATCTCAGGGGACATGGCATGTTATTAGCATGCAAAATTATAGAAGAATCCGCTGAACGGTGCTCACGTTATTGCCTGGAAACGAATTTCAGACGGGCGAACAGATGGACGGACAGATGGACAATCGGAATCCAGCATAGCCCCTATGTACGGGAGATAAACATTGATCAATTGGTAAAGTTGTGATATTATTGTCCTGGCATAAAACTAAATGTTGGATGGGGCTCGCTGGGGCTGGGGCTTTTGTGCAAATCCCCAAAGAGAATGCTGTATTGTTCACATAGTGTTCATCATTTTCATAGAATAGCTATCTTTTATGGGGGGCGAGGACACATCTTGTTGTTGATGTAATGCAATTTATTGTTGTTGTACATGTACATGTAATACAAATTACTATCGTTATCAAGTTGGATAGATTCATTTCATGCACACCTAATAAATGTTGAAGTTTCATACATTTATTCAGAAGATATAGCAAGTAATCAGTGGCTTTTCCTACGAAGTAGGCTACAGATCGCAAATTGTCCGTCAGTCAGGCAGTCAGTCAGTCCATCCAGATCCTTTCGTCGGCAAAATAAGGAGAACCGTTGACATTAGAACCTTGATTTTTGGCATAAACGTGCATTATGGCATTGTTACCAGCAAGTTCTGATCTGAAATAATTCTGATTAAAATTAGATTTATAATTAACACTTCAGTATATTGTTATAGATAAATGTATACTGTAGCATTTAACGTGTATCCTATTTCACATCCAAACACTTCATCATTGACCACATTCAGGTCAAATTACCCACTGCTGCTAAAAATACCCGGTCATTGATCCCCTTTCCACTGTATGCCACATCAGTCCACAGAAAATACACGGCACATTCTTGTACTCCCAGCCTTATCACATTTGATGGCATGTTTAGCGGGCTGTTTAATGTCTAAGCTAGGAAATGTTCCAGGGTAGTTGACAGGCATGCAATAAGATACTATAGTATCTGATATACAGGAGGGTTGTGATGGGGGCGAATTAATAGTGGGTGATTTGATTTCAATAAAAAACAGCATTGAAACACATCAGTAAAATACATCAAACGTGCACATGTATACATGGCTGTTTTGGGAGTTCAACTCAACAGTTTGTTTATGTGTATATTAATATCTCTACATTGCCTAGAAATAACTACAGACTTGTACTACCTGTACTTGGAGGAAATATTAAAAAACAATGAGGAAATTATTAAAGACTTATATTCACCTGTGACACCCTCATACATGTATGCGCTGATGAAGCCAAATATTTAAACACACACACGGAGGGGGGGGGGGATAAATGTTCTTGATTTAGCTCTACCAAAAGACACAAGAATACTAGAACATATGTAATAATACCTACTACCTATTTAGCTTTATCCACCACCTGCAGCATAAACAAGATATCTGAGGGCAATTATTATGTGTTTCTTCATTGTGCTTGTGCAAAATCTGTATATCTGAGACTGTATGCAGTGTGAAGGGTTACCCTAGAGGACACCGACCACTGTAATTTGATGTGACAAGCAGCACGAGTAGAAACCAGCCTTATCTCAGTGGGCTTGGATATAAATCAATTGTTAAAAATCACAAGGCTCGGATAGAGCCTCTCTCTGTGTTTGTTCCAAGGAGTAACATGGCCCTATTAAACAGAGAGTGTGCGACTTGGATTCAAGGGTTAAGACTTTGGAGGGAAATACAATTTTGACAGCAGAAATATGACCCCGCCATTTGCTGATTAGAGCGATAAAACAGGGTAGGCTAAATGGACCCTTTTCAATGCAGTATTTCTTGGCATGGATGTGCAAATATGAGGACATACATTGGGTTTTTTTGTACCTCTTGAATATTGACTATATATCACACTTGGATATAATTTGAACAAAAAATTACATGTGTAAACAAAATATGTCTTTTCTCTTGTCATTTCAAATCTTGATCCATTTTGATTCCTTGATTAGGGGATACAGAATCACTGTCACGCAGTATGTTGGTATGTCACAGCAATTCCGATTCACACAACGAAGCTGAGCTGGTTTAACGTTTATCAATGAAGAAAATCACCGATCAACCGCCATAGAATATAATGTGAAACAAGAAAAACCGGAATAGTACATTCATCAGATTACCGATGCCCAAAATGTGTTGTCTCGTATATCTAGATAACAACGTGATGTAGAGACGCTATTTATTCGTCCTTGTACCGGTTATGCTCAGAAGAACGACATAGAATCATTATTATCTTGTGCATAGAAGGTGTTGGTCTTGAGTTGAATTACCATAAACTACATAAATGCTACCTTTCTACTATAGTACTATATATAAAAATTTGTTGTATTGTTGGGAAAATAATGTGATTCAAAAAGTTGTTTTGATCCTGTACAAGGGCACTGAAAACCATTAAAGAGATGTAAATGTATTTTCACACGTACAGCTTGAAATCTACTGAACCTATATTATTCAATCTGTTTCCTTTAATTAAAAAATTGTAAAATTAAATCGGCGATCGTTATTTATTTTGGAATGAAGGCGCATTAGGAGACTGTTACCAACAAGTTCTGAGCTGACCTACTTTTGATGAAAATTTCTGGTGATTTTTGATGAAAATCACTGGCGATTCTGACTTGGGCGGTGCCCATCTTAATATAGGCATGGTTTCAACTGGGGGTGGGGATTTCCAAGAGTTCAGTTCGCGTTCGAGTCCTAATGCCTACTGTACTTCGTAGGTCCTGTGACGTTGGTCACACTGCCCTGTATTCATTGTATCATTCAAAAATAAAGCCTCTGCACGTAGATCCACAAGGTTCACTGCTGACAGTGGCTCAAAATGAATATCATCATCTATACAGGATGTAGAAATTTCACAAATTATTACAACTGAAGCACAAATAAAGCCAACTGAGTAATTGGTAAATGGTAATTCATACGCAGAAACAGTTGTGGATAATTAAATTGTAGATTTAAAGTTGCACTACATGTACATTTTCTAGTACATTGTACAGCTCTATTCGCCATGTGGTTATCTCCCCTGTCCAATGAGGGTGGGGGAGGAATTGTTTCGGTGCATGTAATATGTAGATTTATGAGGTCAGATAGAACACTTGCAACATTCCATGAATATTTTGGAAGTAGACTGGAAAGAAAACATTTTATGGAGAAAGGGAACTTATTATGTAAATGATTTGACCACCACTAGATTTTAGAAACTTATCACAAGAAGGGCCATAATAGAATGTTGGAATTAAACCATGACACAGATGGACAAAAAAATGAACACACAGACAGACAGGCGAGGAACTGTCCAACGAAACATAAAAAAGGCACATATACAGATTACATTCTATATTGGATAGAAGTTTCGTCAACCTGCCTTCAGTAGTTCTCAAAATAAGGGAGTCTGGGGAAAAGAGAACGCCCCCACAGACAGATGGACAGACGGGTGGACAGATGGAGTGACAACAATACCCCTTAGGGACAAGAGTAGTATGGAAAGAAGATTTAAAGCCAACTTGACCTACTTATTTGTTCACCGGATAACATTTAAGGGGTGGTCACATGGTCATCACGTGATCAAGGCATGTACAGGGCTGGGGGTTGTCACGTGCCGAACTCCTGGCTCTCGAAGGAAAAAGGTGGCAATGTTGCACGTTCGCTACAATGTTGCGGCGACCGTGAACACCTGGGCTGGTGCCTACGTGTCTGCGTGAATCGGGCGTGACCTCGGTATGACTATGGAATGCATGTACTGATTTGTGTCTGGGGGGTTTCCATCATGCGGAGGTCACGTGATCAGGAATGCATGTACTGACTTGTATGGCGTCCATTCATTTGGTTTGGGGACTTGGGGTCCCTACGGAAGGGTTTTGCAGGTCATGGATGGGTGTATGTAAAATGAGGATTTGTCTCGAAAATATAAAAGCGGAACACGGATTTTACCCCTACAATAGAGGAAAACCCCTATCAGGCCTATCCCAAAGGGCTAATATCGGTTGCCGGGCTTATCGGGTTCTGCCTGGAGTCGATGTATGTAAAATTAGGATTTGTTTCCAAAATATAAAAAGCGGAACACGGACTTTACCCCTACACTAGGGGAAAACCCCTATCAACCCTATCCCAAAGGGCTAATATCGGTCCCTGGTTTATCGGGGCCTGATGAGAGAGTGAAGGAGTGGGTGTATGTAAAATTGGGATTTGTCCCGAAAATATAAAAGGCGGAACACGGACTTTATCCATACAATTGGGGAAAACTCTTATCAACCCTATCCCAAAGGGCAAATATCGGTCCCTGTCTTATCGGGACCTACTGAGAGAGTGGAGGAGGGGGTGTATGTAAATTTAGGATTTGTCCCGAAAATATAAAAGCAGAACACGGACTTTACCCCTACAATAGGGGGAAACTCCTATCAACCTTGTCCAAAAGGGCTAATATTGGTCCCTGGCTTATCGGGGCCTACTGAGAGAGGTAGGTTGGGGGGAGTGGGTACATGTAAATCAAGGATTTGTCCCGAAAATATAAAAAGCGGAACATGGACTTTGTCCCTAAAATAGGGGAAAACTCCTATGAACCACGTCTAGTGGGGCTTATCGGAGCTTGCCGACAGAGGTAGGATGGGGAGTGGGTGCATGTAAATTGAGAATTTGTCCCGAAAATATAATGAAAGCATTCAAGGCTGCTAAAACAAAGGGAAGGAATTGGTCCTGTACAATATCGTATGTTTCTGATGTGTCTCTCGTTGCATACCTGGTATGAATTTGGGAAGCGTAGTTCTAATTATTGAACAGACTTCTTCAATACTGTAAAAAAAATCTAGGAAAATGAGAGTTGCATACGTGGACCCAGTGGATGATGGAAACAAATTTATTGAGGTGTTCAACTGCTATCGCAATTGTTTGACGATCCATGGAAGTACCGTGCCCCAATAAAGAACAACACTGAAGATTAAAAGTATTCTGTCTGAACTAGAGAAGATAAGATTTTGGCATTAAACCTACAACATTGCCGAGGTGTCCCGAATCGTTGTAAACATAGTAGCCCAGAATGCATAGCGGCATTCATTCATGTTTTATGTATCCATGCAAACTGCAAGCTGCAGTCAAAGTTCAATGACATGTCCAAGAATTGGGACATGAGAGAAAAAAAATATATACAATTACAAGCGTCTAGTCCGTCATTCATAATCCAGCCGTCGTCCATTAGAGAATATCCGTGTCCATAATCCAAAGACCTATTCCATTTCCATATAACAGTATTAGCACCAAACCCAAAAAGACAAAAGTATACATAAACATAGGCTTGTTTCCTGCAAGAGAGAAGCGGTCAACAATTTTCAATGATGCCGGCAAGACATCATGATGTTCCAAAATATCAAATCCGTATCGCTGATCAGTATTCTTAATCCATAACTTAGAGCCGTAACTCGTGCGCACGACTTAGCCGCCTATCTCGTGCGCAGGAGATAGGAACGAGGCTCCATATTAGATTCGCATAAGACCTCGTTCTGGTGAGGGAGAACCTCGTCTCTATGTCGTGCGCACGACTTATTCGTCTATCTCGTGCGCACGACTTAGGAGGCTAACTCGTGCGCACGACTTAGAGACGTAACTCGTGCGCACGAGTTAGAAGGCTAACTCGTGCGCACGACTTAGAAGCATAACTCGTGTGCACGACTTAGAGCCGTAACTCGTGCGCACGACTTAGCCGCCTATCTCGTGCGCACGAGATAGGAACGAGGCTCCGTATTAGATTCGCATAAGACCTCGTTCTGGTGAGGGAGAACCTCGTCTCTATGTCGTGCGCACGACTTATTCGTCTATCTCGTGCGCACGACTTATTCGTCTATCTCGTGCGCACGACTTAGAGACGTAACTCGTGCGCACGACTTATCCGCCTATCTCGTGCGCACGACTTATCCGCCTATCTCGTGCGCACGACTTAGAGCCGTAACTCGTGCGCACGACTTAGCCGCCTATCTCGTGCGCACGAGATAGGAACGAGACTCCATATTAGATTCGCATAAGACCTCGTTCTGGTGAGGGAGAACCTCGTCTCTATGTCGTGCGCACGACTTATTCGTCTATCTCGTGCGCACGACTTAAGAGGCTAACTCGTGCGCACGACTTAGAGACGTAACTCGTGCGCACGAGTTAGAAGGCTAACTCGTGCGCACGACTTAGAAGCATAACTCGTGCGCACGACTTAGAGCCGTAACTCGTGCGCACGACTTAGCCGCCTATCTCGTGCGCACGAGATAGGAACGAGGCTCCGTATTAGATTCGCATAAGACCTCGTTCTGGTGAGGGAGAACCTCGTCTCTATGTCGTGCGCACGACTTATTCGTCTATCTCGTGCGCACGACTTATTCGTCTATCTCGTTCGCACGACTTAGAGACGTAACTCGTGCGCACGACTTATCCGCCTATCTCGTGCGCACGACTTATAGCCGTAACTCGTGCGCACGACTTAGCCGCCTATCTCGTGCGCACGAGATAGGAACGAGGCTCCATATTAGATTCGCATAAGACCTCGTTCTGGTGAGGGAGAACCTCGTCTCTATGTCGTGCGCACGACTTATTCGTCTATCTCGTGCGCACGACTTAGAGACGTAACTCGTGCGCACGAGATACGAACGAGGCAATCTATGCCACAATGAGGCTTCCGTGCACCCAGTCGCCATTTTGTAACTATGTCTCGTGACATTTTGATTGATGCATACTTCAAACTTGGAATACCCTATCGCGATATCTGCTTCCTGCTCCGGGAGAAACATGGTATCGAAATATGTGTGAGGCAGCTGAAAAGTGTTCTTCGCAGAGAAGGCCTTCATCGCAGAAAACAGTACGCAGACATAGCGGAGGTTTTCGACTATATTCAGGGACAGTTACGTGGTTCAGGACACCTACATGGTTATCGGTGGATGTACGAGAAATGTCGCCTCGCTGGGTATCGTGTTAAACGAGAAATCGTAAGACAAATACTGCTGGAACTTGATGGTGGTGGAGTTGATCTTCGAAGGGCAAGGCGCCTACATCGGCGAACATATTTGTGCCGCGGACCTAACTTTGTATGGCACATAGATTCATATGACAAGCTGAAGCCATATGGTATATGTATCAATGGTTGCATCGACGGTTATTCTCGAAATGTAATTTGGTTGAACACGTATTCAACAAATAGCAACCCGGCTGTTATTGGTGGCTATTACGTCGAAACATTAATGGAACTAGATGGTTATCCGCGAGTTTTACGGGCAGATCCTGGCACTGAGAACTCCCTGATTAAACAATTCCAACGATTTCTAAGACGTAATGAGGCAGACGACATGGCGGGAGATAGAAGTTTCATAGAAGGGTCCAGTGTTTTGAATCAAAGAATAGAAAGTTGGTGGTGTCAACTGAGGAAGCAATGTGCAGATTTCTGGATGCGACTCTTCCATGAAATGAAAGAAGAAGGCACCTTCAACGGGGGATTCCTCGACAGAAACATCTTACAGTATTGCTTTATGGGCCTGATTCAGGTAAAGTTGTAGAGAATGTAATCAATCCGTTCTATCTGTTATTTATCTAAGAGAGAATTCCTGTAGAATTGTGAACGTCCAGTTTTCTAACTCCATTCAATGGTTAACGCTTGACACATTAATACTCCAATTCGATTCTGTTCCAATTTTGGAAAAACCCCATAAAAATGGCAAAAATGTGATAGTAAAAATATATCAACAATACTTAAAAAACAACGACAACAAGTTTGTACATTTTGATATATGCTACGGTATCAGATATTGTCTTATTAAACGTTTAGTCAAACCACTCCACACCAGAATGTACAAAAAATAGAATATTATTTTATCATAGTACAGCATTGTATGCATCTCGATATTTAATGATCCATCTTTGTAAAATCCTTTTTGTTTTCAGGATGAACTTGATGAGATGAGGAGCGTGTGGAACAGTCACAGAATTAGACCCTCGCGCAATATCAGGGGTCCTCATGGTAGGCCGACAGTCATGTACTCGAACCCAGAATTGTTCGGTGCTTCTGATTTTCTGATAGCAGCACGCCCAGACGAAGTGACAGCTCTTGAGGGAGAGTGCTTATTTCGACATCCCATCCCATGTGACTCCGATGTGTACGATCTTATTTGCATAATCATGCAAGAAAACAACATGCAGCACCCAGCAAACGTACATGAGGCAGTTCACCAATACACAGAGCTTAGAACCGCTATGAATGCATATTTTTGATGAATTTGGCCCGTCATGACTTCATACGGACGAAAACTAATACCAGTGATTATACTATTGTTTCACACTTCACAGAGGCCATGCCACTATAACGAAAACAACATTTATCATGCTATCTATCTCAGACAGCTGAAACAGTCTACATAAATTTCAACTGTGGATTTTTGTTTTTTCACACGAGGTCCGTTCACTGGGCATGTCGCATTTTCCATTGATCAGAATATGACTCCTCTTGTGAATTCCATCAACCGAGGCGTATTGGATAAACTGGTACTGATCTTACAATTGGTAATTGAATTCAAATCAATTCACAAGAAAACATTCTGAACTGAGTTCTGAACAAAACGGCATTCACTGCAATTCCATAATTAACTCAATTAACAAGATAGTACTGTCTGAAGTGAACATCTTGCAACTTATGGAAAATAAAGTATCATGATGGCACCAATTGAACAACATTTTATATGTAGGCCAATTTTCTTCAAAAGCAGTCCCAATCAAGGTATTCCCTCCACCGATAAAATATCAAGTGAATGTTTCAAACCATTAGAAATTTATCGCGCAGGAATTTCGGTCCGGAAAGTTATCGGAAAACCATACGAAGGCTCATGCTGCTCGTGTGAGGTTTCGAAGATTGCATTTTTAGTGTAATTGGTCTCAAAGTTTCTAAAATCACAATATTCGCAGTGTGATACGGTTTCCCCAGATATTTATTTCCCAACCACTGCTATTATCCTATAATCTATACCAAAGTTATCCTAGGCCAGTGCAGTCATGTTTGGTCATATTCCAGCTGAAACACTAAAACTCGGAAGTCAGAAGTCGGATGTCAGAAGTCGAAAGTCAGAAGTAAAGAACAAAAAACTAGCAGTCGACACTTGTTCGCTTTCGCAGATATGTGATCCCTAGCCTGGGTCTCCTTATGTCTAGTGGTGGCGCCAATGTTTCTAATTTTCTCTAAAAAATCATTCCCAAGCGACAGATATGAATTTCAAGTGAAAGTGTGCAGCCTCTGGTGACTTACCGCGTGGAAGCCCCATCAGATCCCCATTCAGAGCCCTTTATCTCTGGTATATGTAGGCCAATTTTCTGGAAAAGCAATCCCAGGTCAGGTCTCATGATTGTACACCATTGATTCGAATTTCACATTAAACCGTTAAGCGGTTGAGAGTTTAAAGGATTTGTGAAAGTCTCACTTTTTGTTGATCAGAGCCTTCATTTCTTCATAATATCAATACTTCATCCAAAGTAAATTAATTCGGATCGCGAAATCTAAGAAATAACCAACGTCTTCCAACGGTGGTATTCACGAACATGGAATTTAATGAGCAGCGTCACGACGAATAGAATGTTTATTTGCTAATTATACCACCCACTGGTGGCAAATCGTACAAACAATTATCTCTTTGTGCAAAGCTGTACCATGATTACATGATTGTGACCATTCAACAACGCTGCGAGAACATGAATGATCTTGAACTCGTGCTGACTGAGAGAGGCGTATATGACATCATGAGTTCGGAAAATGCCTAGTGCTTGCGGAAAATATGCATAAACAATACGGGAGTTCCCGAACTGTCACTGTAAGAGCTATTTGTCCTGGCCCGCTAGTGGGCACTCGGGTCGGGGAAAACAAAATAACTCTTACAGTGGCAGTTCAGAAACTTCCATATTGTCATAAAAGAAATCTATATTCTCTACATAAATGTATTTTAGGACACAAATTGTATTTCTCTCTATTTTATTATTGATTCTCATTGCTAAATATTATAAATTGCAACAGAGCAACGAACCTATCCTTTACGCGGAACTTGAATGGGCGGGAGCATAGTAAATCGTTGGCAAACTAATTGATAAATCCTAAAACCGCGTAGCTTTTTGGATCTATCATAACTCTTGTCGGGTGACGGTGGTTTCTGAGTCAGATGTCTCCACACAGCTGTTCAGTCAACCAACTCTTATCCAACCGTTTCTATTTATCGAGCTTTTGAGCGGGTTGAAGATACGCGGAAAGAGTTCTGATAGAGATCGTACTATATCCAAACAAGCTTCAGTGATTATTTTGAGATGACTTTTGATAGATTGAATCGTAATTTACCGGTTGCTCTGGCGAATGTCTATAATAATAATACATAAATTGTCTACGTATTTGTTTCCATTAAGGAGGACATGAAATGACTATTCTGAGCAAAATTTTATGTTTTGCTATTTTTCTTTTAGTTTGGAGTAATGCCAAACAATACGGGAGTTCCCGAACTGTCACTGTAAGAGCTATTTGTCCTGGCCCGCTAGTGGGCACTCGGGTCGGGGAAAACAAAATAGCTCTTACAGTGGCAGTTCAGAAACTTCCATATTGTCATAAAAGAAATCTATATTCTCTACATAAATGTATTTTAGGACACAAATTGTATTTCTCTCTATTTTATTATTGATTCTCATTGCTAAATATTATAAATTGCAACAGAGCAACGAACCTATCCTTTACGCGGAACTTGAATGGGCGGGAGCATAGTAAATCGTTGGCAAACTAATTGATAAATCCTAAAACCGCGTAGCTTTTTGGATCTATCATAACTCTTGTCGGGTGACGGTGGTTTCTGAGTCAGATGTCTCCACACAGCTGTTCAGTCAACCAACTCTTATCCAACCGTTTCTATTTATCGAGCTTTTGAGCGGGTTGAAGATACGCGAAAAGAGTTCTGATAGAGATCGTACTATATCCAAACAAGCTTCAGTGATTATTTTGAGATGACTTTTGATAGATTGAATCGTAATTTACCGGTTGCTCTGGCGAATGTCTATAATAATAATACATAAATTGTCTACGTATTTGTTTCCATTAAGGAGGACATGAAATGACTATTCTGAGCAAAATTTTATGTTTTGCTATTTTTCTTATTAGTTTGGAGTAATGCCATGCAAATTCATATAGTTGTCAATCTAGACATGCAGAGCACTCTGAAATGGTAGTCAAGTAAACTCCATCTAATTTGCATATTTAGTTAGGTCATGTACTAATTTAATTTTACTATATGGCTGCAAGACGTCGTGTAGAAAGTGGATCTCCCAATAAGGACATAAATTGTTCAGTGAGTACCACTAATCAACAAGACCGGGGCAGGAAAATCTTGCTATGTCATACATTTTGTGAAATATACTTGAAAATATCAATTGAAAGTTCATTATTTCCTACGTTTTCGAGGATATAACATCTTGCATAAATATTTTCAAGTCAAGGGTTGCCCATTGTAAGTCTTTATGACTCATCGATCATTTTTACACAAATTGTACGTCTCTGCTACTAAACTGACACTCATCAGCTTCGCAGTTTGTTCAGACATGATATGACCTAATTAAATATGCAAATGAAAAGATTATTTCCCAATTCATAGTCCATTGTTTTCCACATGGGCTGATTGGCAAATGTGCATATTTTTGTGACAGTACTCTAAGCCATAGATAAGATTTTCACAAAATTTTGCAAAATTCTGATAGTCAATTTCCGTGGTCCATATCCTCTTAAGTTGATAACCGGCAGTTCAACACTGATATATAATTATTGGACAATTATATGTCTGACTAATTGTCTCACATCGCCACAGCGGACTTGCATACCAAACATGCTCCAAGAAAGAAACTGCAATATCAGCAGAAATACATTGATACCGAAATTCTCAGAAAGGGAGTGTCGATCTATGGTAGCTGATTTGACGTGGAGAGTCGATACTGAATTTCCAACGCAATGGCACGATGATACGATGGCGATGTTAAGTTGGGGCGATGACTATGTTGCAATGTTACCATAACGATGGTACGATGATTAATTTCATGTTATGATGATATGATATATTATATCTTATCAGACAATGAAAGCATACACTGGAGTAAAACCGTTCATGTGTACATTGTGTTAGTATAGATGTGCAGAAAGCAATACGCTGATCCGACACATGAAACCTCACACTGGAGAGCAACCATTCAAATGTACAATGTGTCATTACAGATGTACAGAATACACTGATGTAACATCTGATAATTCACAGAGAAAGCATTTAAGTGTACGCATTTTAGAGTAAGGATGTGTTTTTAAAAGTCATCTGATAGGACACATGACCAGTCATTCTAGAGTGAAACAATTCACGTGTATAATGTGTGGGTAGGGGTGGGCAGAAAGTAATACTCTAGTTCGACACGTTAAAACTCACACAGTGGAGAACCATTCAAGTGCACAGTGTGCGAGTTCATGTGTGTAATTAAGTTATCTGACTAAACACATGAGAATTCACAACGGAGAGAATTTGTTTAATACAAATGTACAAAGAGAAGTAGTCTTGTCTTACACACGCGAACTCATATAAGAGAAAAACCACTACACAGCGTGCAAATGTCGATTTACAGCTAAATTCATCGGAGAAGACACACGTCATCTCACACTGGACAAAAACGATTCATGTGTATAGTGTGGGCACACACATGTACAGAAAATAACATTCTTACGCAGCATATATAGA
The DNA here is from genome assembly GCA_036873755.1 of Hanleya hanleyi. Lineage (NCBI taxonomy): Eukaryota > Metazoa > Mollusca > Polyplacophora > Lepidopleurida > Hanleyidae > Hanleya > Hanleya hanleyi. The sequence continues at coordinate 55,892 of JAVTVY010019105.1, forward strand.
AACCGCTCAAGTTTACGTTGTGTACGGAGCTGCTGGAACCAATTACATAAAGCCCGCTCCTTTACATTCACCAAACGTTATATAGATGATCTTCTTGCAGTGGAGAACCCTTATATAAACGACGCGGTGAAGGAGATTTATCCTCCTTCACTGGATTTGAAGGAGACAAATGGAACATCCTATTTGGATTTATATCTGTACAAAACCAACGACGGTTTTCTCTCTCGTCGATTATACGACAACAGAGACGATTACATTTTTGAAATTGTAAATTACCCTTCATGGATAGTAATATTACTGAAGGACCTACATATGGAGTATACATATCTCGCTTTGTAGCATATGTTAGAGCTTGTCAACACCTTGATGATTTCAATCAACGTCACAAGGCGTTGCTACAAAAACTTGTGAAGCAATGCTATAAAATCAAACGCCGGCATTTGTAAATTCGGTGACAAATATCATCTATTGACTGCAAACTATAATCATAGTGTTGAAGATCTTTGGCGCTGTGTATTGTAATTTGTATCTAATTCCGCTTAACCCGGGGCTAGGTGCCGTGTAAACACTGTGTGATATAGATCTCCGTAGTGTGTATATGAACAGTCGCAATCAAAGCGTGACTGAGATACTCATATAGCAGATTAATTTGTTCATTAGAACATCTATTTCTTTTTAGTCACACCAATATCGTGATACATTTTCGGATACAACATGGCAATGTACTACACTCACGAACATTGAATTGTGGTACGGATTTAATGAGCAGAATATCAATTGATCTTGTCGGCATCATTGAAAACTGTTGACCGCTTCTATCTTTCAAGTAATTCCAAATTTGCTTTTTTATCTTCCGATTATTTTGCTAATATTATTAATGAAAGAGGTCTTTCGATTATGGACCTTTGAAAACTCTTAATGGACGACAGCTGTCCAATGAATGACGGATCTGACGCATTTATTTAGGGGAGCCAGTAATTACAGCCTGGTCGAATAAGAGAAGATACACCGAAGAGAAAGCATGCAAGTGTACATTGTGTGAGTTGTCTGACTAAATCCGCTAGAGAAAATACACTGTATAGAAGCCTTTAAAATGTACGACGTGTGGTATGGGTTTACCACTAAAGGTAATCTGACCAGACACCAACTCATTCATACAGGAGAAATACCATTCATGTGTACAGTATGTGAGTATAAATGCAGAGAGAACACTCTGCCCCTACATATGAGAGATCGCACTGGATAGAAACCATTCAGGTGTACAGTGTGTAAGTTCAGATGTGCGCGTAAGTACAGTCTGGTTCTTCACAAGGAAATTGACACTGGAGAGAAGCCTTTCACGTGCACGTAGTGTAAGTATAGATGCACAATTGGTAGTACTCGGACGATATATATGCGAACTCACACTGGAGAGAAGCCATTTACGTGTAAAGGGTGTGATCACGGGTTTACATCTGAACGCCATCTGATCAGACACATGACATTCACACGTGGGCACGGATGCGCAGAAAGGTAATACCCTCGTCCAACGCATGAGAACTCACGATAGAGAGAAACCTTTCACGTGTACACTGTGTGTTCAGATGTGCGCGTAAAACATTCTGGCCTATCAAATGAGAACTATAGAGAACATGAGGCAGCACATAAAAGGTGCAACAACCCCTCAGCCAGACAGTTTTAGTCAGTGAATATTGGTACACAATGGATGGAAAATGCATATGCAAAAGCCTGAAATATTTGGTTGAATGCAGAAGATGCAGAATGCAGATGATTCGGCTTGACGAACGTGTCTAGATATTTGGGATCGCAATTCGACGAGGCCACCAGACGCTTCCGTGCATACGCTTCGAGCGTAAATTTTTGTAATGTTGATCGAAAGAAACAGAACTGGAACCCAATCTTTTAACATGGCAAAAGTCAAAGGGCGAGGCGCGACACTAAATTCGAGGTCGGGTTTCAAAAGTCAGCGTCGACTTTTAGGTACTCAACGCCCGACGCACGCTTGGCCTAAACATAACACCACAATTAAAAGCAACATGGATACAAATGCGACATAATCTTAGATTTATTTTTCATTTCCATAGCTCATGGATATGGAGCCGTAAAAGTGACAATCAAAGCACATTTGAAAACAATTATCTCGCAGGATATACGGTTACCTCGTGCGCACAATGATAAACCATTGGGAAGAATTATCTCATGCAGATGAGATATTATGTCATGCGCACAAATCATTTTAATCGGACAAGATAATCGTTCTCCTAGCTCAGGAGAAAAGCCGTATATCATGCGCATAGGATAATCACCTTGCTTACAAGACCATTTTTCAATTACTATTGGTTAAATAAATTGTTCACACGAGATAGTCATACGTGAGCTCGAGAAACGTCTAAATGGTGTTCACTAAATTACTGTTATCATACGCGCACACTCTAGTGTGCGCATGGGCTAACCACTACATGTACGGTATGTCGTTAGCATGGAATAATCGATGTCGTACGCACGGGATGTTTCTTCATTTCTACAGATGAGATAGTCATTCACAGGACATAAGTCATGAGTACGAATTATCGAATATCACGTGAGCAAGACATAATGATTATCATAATGATGACGCACAACGTGATCGTTATCTCGATCATGTCGCGTTTACAACTCCATTCGTGGACGTCAACACAAAATTATTCAACAAAAGATGACATTAAGATTGTAGCAAAATATACTTCACAGAAATATGGAACTCAATCGTGTTCATAAAAATTTTGAGAAAGCGAATGTAATGGCTCGGTAGTGACCAACACAAAAAAACCGTTAAAAAAGGACAAGCTCTACGCAAATGTTTGTCGATCGTCCAAAGGTTAGAGCTACCCCGCGACAAGACCCATGAGCTTCAATGTCAGTCGAATATACACGTCGTGTTTCTGTTCATTGAAAGTTCTAACCGCAGCCATTCCATCTAATTATAAGCGAAAAGAAATATTCATTTAAGCAATTGTGATGACGAATATTACTTTTTTTAAATGAAAACGGGAACATGCAACCTGAATTCTGCCAATGGTTAATTATCCCATCATCGTCATTATCATCTTCACCAGCTCGTCTTGAGGGTGTGTACATGCTTGGTAAATTCTTCTGATATTTGATCAGAATGCAAGCATACTTAATTACAAATTAATTACTTTATAATACTGTGCACAACGCTAACACAAGAAGTTCATAATCCGTAAAAGAAAGTCCCAGACCATTCACCATGACGCAACGAAATGGTGAATGGTCTGGGATTGGACATCAGTAAGAATGCTCAGAGGAACTCAAAAGATGTGACAAAGATGAAATCATGGCAAACACAATAGTGGACAAAGAATGATTTTTGACGGCCACCCGGAATTATATGCTGATTATCCAAAACGGTTTGTCCTTAACAGCTAAAATAAAGTTATCGACGATAAACGTGAATGCATGGTAAGCCTCACTCCTGCACCGTACTCCTAGTGCGAACTGTTACCGTAGGCAATACCATTTCACAAAAAGCTCAGAATTAGTATGTCTTGTATGTCTAATCGAACGATTCTTTTATTCGTCCTGTTGCTTGAAACTCAAGATTGCAGCATTCAATCTTTGTCCACTTCCGTGCTTTAAAAGTCAATCCCTCTGCAGAGTCAACATCACATAGGTCAGTGTAACCTTCGAGGAGAATGCCCGAGTCTAGTTTCGTCTTCCAGATGGAATGACTGTGCATGCAGGTGGACGAACCTTCAGAATAGGACAAGTTTGTGGACTAACGCTTATAGATACTACACGTAGTCCATGACCCAGATGTCGCTCTTCAGTATGGCGTTCATTTGTGACCGAAACTCTGGATAATTACTGTAGTCCACAGGGAGTTGGATCGTCATGCTGCAAGTATGGGCAACCGGGCGGCTTTGGAGACCTCTAGTGTCAACAAATTCCACCAGAATTGGCTTCTCTAATAATATATCTGCGCCTGTGCAGAATCGCAGGAACGCCCTCAGGACATCATCTCCGATTTCTCGAATATACTCCTTAAGATAGCCAGACACTGCTTTCTGTCTCAATTTCAACCTTCTGGGAAAGCGGAGGTGCTTTATGACATTCCTTCGACATGGACATGACATTGTTGACAGTTTACCAAGGGTTTCTGGAGTGAGTGTTGATTTTATGCTTATCAGTATTGGCTTCCAGCAGTCTATGACATACATCGGGGCTTGAATCAGTTTCGTATGTGCGATCTGCAAGACAATAGGCTTGAGGTTTTCTTTGCTGCAAACCTGCCGACAGTCCAATCTTTCGAGGACATCCAATATATCATCGAAATCTTCAGAGTCGAAGTCTTGCAATGCAGCTTGTAGAATTTCTTTGTCTGATGGGGAGATATACGAGAGGAACTCATCGAACAGTACGCTAGTTTCCGATGTACCGATACCGTACAAGATTTCCTTCAGAAAACTTGGTGACAGCTGGGATGGGAAATAGTCGACTTGTTTCCATCCACTGACCAGAACCCTACCGATCGACTGCCACTCGGGTTCTTGGTAGTCGTGACGAATGAAAGGTACCTTTATGTGGTACCCTAGAGTACATCGATCATAGAATTCTGTCCAAAACTCTGTAAGACAATCTCTGTACACCCCATCACCTGTTCCCAATTCAATTTCTACAGATGGCAATTTCATTCTGATGTCGATGATTTCGTTTTCTAAACCTGGTTGTAAGAAAGCGTTTTTCAAGTCATCAAAGGCATGACCTCTTCTGATGGTCAGCGTGATTGTACTCACTGAATCTATGAAAGTCGGCAATTCCCGGAGTGTATCTGGGTCATTGTTATCATTGTTAAAAATGATCTCACAGTCAGTGTCGTTTTGCGCGCTCACGGACGGCACCTCCCCGTCGTCTTGAAACAACTGGCCATCATTGTCATCATTCTGAAGCGGTGCGACTGGTCTGGGTGCCACTTTCTCTGGTGTTTTGGTCTGTTCCAAGGAAACCTCGCTCAACGTTGTGGTGTTCTTATCGCCATTCTTTGCTGATAACTGTGTTTCAGAATCAGTCCATGGAGGACTTGTAGTCAAATCAAAATCAAACATGGAGTCATCCAAAGAACCCGGATGTGGAAGACTTCCGCCTTTATCCGAAAGAGAATCCAGGGAGGAAGAATCGTCATCATGGAGCGTTACTACTTGCTCTGACGCCCCAGAACCGGCTGCTTGAATACTCGAATTCTTCGGCAGTTCTCCATACATTTTTTGCATTGTAACCAAATACAGTCTGATCATTTTGAGGCTGGATTTCTCGTATATATCATTAAGTGTATAAGTCATTTCGACGTCCCTCAGGGAGAAGTGGTGGTCGTCAAGACGACCTCGATGATTCCTGCCGTTTGGAAAGAATTTGTCCTTCGATATTCTCAGAATTTCAGCCATGGTGGTTGTCTTGTCTAAAGTCAAGTGCCTCGTCCCACCTCCGTTGTCCTGTCGCACTTGTTTAAATCGACGTTTGTCGCCTTTTTCTTTGGCATCATAGTCCTTCCATCCCAACTCTAGTCGCCTGCATGTTTTCACGGCGTTACTATTCCCCGAGCTCTTGACAGGTTTGGCCCCACGTTCCGGCTTTTTACTCGCGAGTGAGAGTTTGCTTCTTATTTTGGCCAAAACCGACGCTTTGTTCCCCGTTAACTCTGTGTTTCCTTTACAGTATGATATAGCTGCAATTTGGTCACCATACTTGGGAATATAGGGCTTGATCTGTTCAGAGGACATGGTCGGCAGGACAGTGCTGTCAATCTAGAAAATACAAGAAAAAAGATTAATCTTTTATATCGGTTGATCTGTAAATACATGCACACCAGGTGCATGACGTGCCGCAACGGGCGACGTCGTGATGGCCAAAACAACGCGACGTCACGTTGTCCGCAATGTGACACGCGATGCAAATATGGCCGAAACTGCTTATATTAGCGCGTATACGTAAATCTGATTGGTCAGTTGAATAGATAACTTTATTTCAGGCTGATGTCCATAGAACAATTATGACCCTATTGAATAATATTTGCGGGCATGAAATATGCATTAACGGCCGCAAAAAGATATGTACAATTGCGTAACCTACTTGTGTCGTCTGCGAGGCGGATGTAACAAGCTTTTATGGAAAATAGCGTGCTCTACAAAGATGGTGTCCGGTTTACATAGGCAATCGTCCTCAACGTGTCGAGTTAGCAGAGCTGATTTTGAATTTTTGTGCAAATCCCTCAAACTGGTCATTTCGTATATGCAATATACCGAATTATAACATACGAAATAATCAAGGACTGCAGATCAATGAAAAGTGGTTTATGGCATGTCAAAATTGCCACTTTGGCTTTTATGGCTTTTTTGGGTCGGATTCTCATGTTACAAAAATATGGCACCTTTAACCAAAAATAAGTTATAGATACTGTACCTTGTCTTCTCGAATCTTGTTCAGGTAGGGCTCTTCCAGGCCCCTCTTCTTCAAAAACTGTATAAGTCCCTCAATATTGTCTGGAAATGGTTCCATATTGTCTGGAAACAACAAATATCAATATACATGTATTAGGCTGTAGGCGTACTTTTCAATGCTGAGGTCTGGTGATGTTACATGTAGCTCTGTCAAAGGCTGCCTGAAATTTGTTCAGGGGATTATAAAAGAATGCTAGCTCATCTGAACAGATCCTAAATTTTCTGAAGCCCCCCGTGGGCAAGACTAAAAACCTGGTGAGGGTGACTGGGTCCGACCTAGCAATAGCCCTCTTACAGACCTTTCATTAGTGAGGTACCGGTATGATTAGATGGAGAAAACCATCTATGAATTGATGTGATATCTGACATTCGAATTTCATAGATGGAGCGCCAAGTCATACTAAAGCAGCGAGTAGAAATCCCGCCCCCTCGCCTGACGAGGGAGATGCTATTTACGCTAAAAATACGGCGTGAGCAACCGAGTTTAGCAACTTACTATCTCCACAGATCCATATCCTATCGATCTTCACCGTGTATTTGGGTCTTCGGGAGTGTTTTATTGAGATAGCAGCATAAAATATTCCAGTCTATGTTTACCTCGACTCGAGGAACCTGACGCGAGAGGTCAAAGAGCATGCGTACACGTTACATTTGAATTAAAGTCACGTGACTCTCATTTGGGAACCCATCGTCGTCCCGCACTTCTTCATAATGTGGCGGGGGGTAGAATTTAGCAACAGAAAACAACACAACTCAGGATGGTGGTGAAGACTTGCTTTGTATTGCTCATCAACTCAAAACCCATGCGTACAGTGTTTACCCGGGAGGGTAACTGATCGGGTAACTGATCCTGAGAAAGATACAAAAATACGTAACGTGTGAGAAATATCTTGTGTGAAACAACGATTACATCTCGAACACAAGAGTCATCATGTTAGGACTCTTCAATTCAATAGCTATGTGACACACTCTGTATGAAACAATAAATTATATGCAATACCACTGGTCTATGTGAGAAACATCCTGTATGTAACTGGAAATATTTATCAAACACCAGGCTTATTACAAATTAAGTATGTCCACATAATCTCTATCCTGATATAACATGGCTTTGATATTAGAGATTATATATTGCATAAAAGGCTTCTAAACAGCACCATCAAGCCATAGATGAGGAAATGACAGTTCACAAGTTGTGCACAGAGGCAACTACAGAGCACCATACATTTTATGTGAACACAGATGAAATTGATGAACAAATGTTCGTGTCAACTAGGAATTAATAAATTGTTAAAGATCAATAATTGATCAACGGTGAAATTGAACATTTGTGGAACTACTACATGTACGTTTTAAGTAATAAACGCAGTGCGATAATTCAAGAATCGTTACTCAACTCTTGGCTCGATGCATTCTACCAATTCATATAATACACAAATTATGGCAGTAGACGAATTTGATTTACGAATTAGCACTAGGGTGGATGGAATTTCTTTATCATCACAGTGATGTAATTCTACAATGAATAGCTAACTGTTACTAACAACATTGCACAGTAACTAAACACAATTATCACATGGTAAACTTACCCCTGTCTGACCAGGGCACACGAGTTTTACCAGGAAGCCACTACTGATCCACCATACTATAACAATGTGGCCAGTCTTCCATACAGATGCCTGAATAATAACAATGAATTCTAACTCTTTACCCTGTCACAATATTCAGAAAAATGGTAATAATTGACAAAACTAACCAATATTCCCACAAACACATTTGTTGGGTCAAGGGAAATTACTCTTACAAATTTTATATGACATAGAATCATTAAAACTTATAACAATAAGATTTAATTCAATTTCTGATAACTCTAAAGGATATGCCCGCGGAGCGGGCTATAGCTCCACTAGTAATTTTAGCTTGCAGTTGCAAATACATAACTGTCCCGAATCATTCAATAAACCATTACATTTTATCCCAAGAATCTCAATCATTAACTTATACAATTCGCAAACACTCACCACGAAATTGGGGAGCTGTGACTACGCTCACAACCCACGAAACACACAACGAAGCATCGCGATTTATCACTCAAATATAGGCTTATCAACAACGTACGCCAAATGTATGGTTATTACGCAGTAATATCACATAATTTACAGAGTGTGGTAAGTAAAATAAAATGCATAATTACCTAAAAGGTTCGCCAAAGGTTCGCCTGAAGGATTTTCACAACCTGTTTCCTTCGATGGAAAGATGGCGACAGCGTTCATCACGTGACAGCCTCATAGAACACAAACGCACGTGTTCGCATTTCAAAAATATACTTTTTCTTCACTTAGTGAAACCTATAACTATCTAATCACCCGTAGAAATTAAATACATGAGCTTATAATAAAAACTAACCACTGAATACCAAATTGACTGCACTTCATATACAATCGGCAGCAGTCGGCGCTAACAATGTGTCAACGACAGTAAATGGCAGTAATCATGGTAATTGGCACTAATGAGAGACATATTTATAGCCACCTCACACACTTCCCTGCTGTGAGTTTGGCGCCTCGACAAACGACTATATAATGACAACTGTCAGTAAGACATTCTAACAAAATATCTAATGCGGATTCATCTTGGACAGCACCCGCATCAACAAAAGTTGGGTCTGACTAACATCTGCAAGGATCTTCGCATCTATTGACTCTACACAATGCGACTCCTCTAACTGAGCTGACTTAGGTTCATGATACACATTCCTATGCTGGCCTGCTGTTGACCTAGTTGTCCTTCGGGGCAGTTCATGCTGTTCCTCTGTCTCTGGCACAAGATCATCATCGTCCTGCACAGTAGTAGGCAAGTCTGCCATATCACTCATGAGCGGGGTACAAGACTTCCCTGCTGTGTCGGTAGCACTCACTTCATCTGGCGGTCCGGAATCCGAAGGTAAGTTTTCTGGTGGAATGACTGTAATCATGTTATCTTGCTCTCCAGAATCCACTCCCTGAGATATGAAGATAGCGTAGCCTGAATCATCTTCGGTATCATCATCTGGTACTGTATCAGGCTCTGGTGGATCTGACTTCTTGCACGAGTCCGATTTAACATTTGGTACATGTAAATCACTGACAAGGTCCCTTGCATCCAGGAGGTCGGTCCTCTGCAGACTTTTTGAAGCTGTATCACCATGAAGGGGTTCGACTACATACACGTGTCCATCTGGGTTCGGGCGTCCTATGATACGGTAGGGAGTGTGACACTACACATCTTGGATTTTATGTCGATCCCGGTAACTTCTGTCACGTACGAAGACCCGAGCACCAATGGGCAGGCTGGTCTCCTGTGCCCGTCGATCGTGCAAATCCTGGCGTCTCAGTGCCTCCTTTTCCGTCTTTGATGAAGCCAAATGGAAAGCCTCTTTCAGACGAAGATAATGATCTGTGACCCAGTCACCAACACTGTCGTACTCCTCGCCTTCATTAAGTCCCAACAAGTTATCTACAGGAAGTCTAGGATCTCGTCCGAAAAAGAGGTAGTATGGGGAGTAGCTGGTTGATGCATGGGGAGTGCAATTATAAGCGTACACTACCTCGGCCAGGTATTTGGGCCACACTCGTTTCTTTGCTTGAGGCAAGGATCTGAGGAGATCATGCATGGTCCTATTGAAACGCTCGCAGGAGCCATTTCCCTGGGGATGATATGGGGTAGTTTTGCTTCTAGAGACATCATATATTGAACAAAGCTCTCGTATAACATCTGCTTCGAAGTTACGACCTCTATCACTATGTATACGCAAGGGTACGCCGAACCTCACAAACCAATCCTTAACCAGCACTCTCGCTACTGTGGTTGCCTTTTGGTCGACAGTGGCTACTGCCTGAGTATATTTTGTAAATACATCAGTCATGACTAGGACATTTTCCATGCCACAGGATTTCTCGAGAACCGTGTAATCAATTGCAAGCACTTCCAATGGCTTCTTTGCAATAAGAGATCCCAGCGTAGGTGTAACATTTTTGCCGAACTTGGACATTGCACATCTCGAACAAGTACTGCAATGGTTTCGCACATCTGCCTCCATCCCTATCCAGTAGCACCTCATCTGCAGAAGTCCATATGTGCGATCAGCGCCCTGATGTGCAGACTTGTCGTGAACTTCTGTCAACACTTGCTTCCTTAAAGATAAAGGTAAGATCAGCTGGTGCACCACTTTACCACGGATGTTGCACTTACGATAAAGGATACCCGACTTCACCACAACACGGCTCCATGACCGGAGAAGTTTCCGCACTGACTTCGGTTCCTTGTTTAGCTCGGCAGGAGTAGGTTGATGTTGTTTGTCCCAGTAATAACGGAGTCGGTTAATAGTTGGATCAGAACGCTGGAGTTTGTCCATCTCAGACGGCACTATCGTAGGGAAAGCTGAAACACCCACAGGGGCTGTCTGCTCCGAACGCGTCTGAACTTCCTCAAGCCATACATCAGCTGTAGCCTCGCGGAACTGCTTTCCAATTTCAGCCGGAACTTGGGTCGACATTTGCAACAGGGGAGGGCTGGTAACAAGTTCCTCCAACTGGCATGCTTCAGAGTGCTCCACTTTTCTGCTTAAGGCATCAGCATTCCTGTTGCTTTTCCCAGAGCGGTACTTAATTGTAAACTGGTACTGAGCGAGTTCCGCAGCCCACCTTGACTCTGTGGCGCCAAGCTTAGCTGTTGTGTTTAAATAGCTGAGAGGATTGTTGTCAGTGAAGATAATGAACTCTGCGCCCAAAAGCATGTCCCGGAATTTTTCTGTGACAGCCCATTTAAGAGCCAGCAGCTCCAGTTTGCGGCTGCTGTAGTTTTTCATTGCTTTTTCATTGTTCCGGAGACCTCTGCTACCATAGGCTATGACGACTGTCTGGTCTCCTTGTCGTTGAGAGAGAACTGCACCCAAGCCCAGCAAGCTAGCGTCGATTTCTAAGATGAAGGGCACACTGAAGTCTGGGTGGCCTAGTACGGGTGGACAGCACAACCTGGCTTTTAGCTCGTTGAATGCTAGCATACATTCATCAGTCCAGCGCTCCATGAAAGGTCTTGGGTCTTTGATTTCTGTTTTCCTTTTAGCTTTGCCTCTTCTCTTGGTCTTGACTCCAGTGAGCAGTGCATGGAGAGGTGCAGCCACTTTGGCATATTCCGGAACAAAACGACGGTAATAACCAGCTAGGCCCAAGAACCCACGGAGTTCCGACTCTGTCGTAGGAATCTTCCAATCTCGTACAGCATTTGTTTTCTCCGGATCCGGTGAGATACCTTCTTCCTCAATGATATGACCAAGGTAGCGCAATTTCTCCTTAAATAGATGACACTTCTTGGGTTTCACTTTGAGATTATATTTTGTCAGCCGCGTCAAAACCATATCCAGCCTACTGAGGGTTTCTTCAAAGGTCGTACCAAAAACCAATATGTCATCCAGGTAAATTAGGACTGTTTGGAAGTTTTCATCACCGAGTACCTTGTCCATGAGACGCATGAATGTCGCTGGCGCGTTACATAATCCGAATAGCATACGTAAAAACTCAAATAATCCCCCGTTACCGACTCTAAAAGCTGTCTTCTCAACATCCTCTGGTGCAACTGGTACTTGGTGAAAACCATGTGCAAGGTCAAGGCTACAGAAATACTTCGCTCCCCGCAACACCTGTAAAGCCTCCTCTATCCTAGGGAGTGGATATGCATCCTTACGGGTCTTCCGGTTCAGAGCCCGGTAATCTACACACAGACGTAAACTGTTGTCCTTTTTCCGGACTAAGACGACTGGAGACGCAAAAGGACTCGTCGATTCCCTGATGACTCCTTTGTTCAATGCTGCCTTCAAATAGTCACGTACCTCTCCCCATTGTTGAGGGGGAATACGTCGATGGGGTACTCGTACCGGAACATTATCCTCTAACAGGATACGATGAGTCACCTCATTGCAGCACCCAATGTCATCTTCCGAAGCACTAAATATCTCGGAATGTTTGGAAAGAAGAGCTTCTACTTGCTGTTGTTGATCTGCATCCAATCCTCCTCCAAAGTTCACCTTAGAGATCACTTCTTGTGCGAGTGTAGATGTTCTACATTCGGCAGATATTTCATTGATTACTACTTCACAGTCATTGACTTGATCAACTTGAATTTCAGGATCTGCATCACAGTTCCTCAGCACACCGATCATAGTTCTAGGCTGTAGGTAAACATCCGAATCGCCGAAATTGGCTATTTGTACAGGTACACGGCCAAAATGGCCAACAGTAACATATGCAGGACCCAGCGCCAACCCTCTGGGGAGTGGGCCAACATGTGATTCTGAATGTTCAAGTAGAGCCTCATACTTGCATCCTCGCTTGGCAGCTCTTGTTGTCCCATCCACTACTACAATAGTCCGACTTGGAATCCTAACAGGTTTTCTCCCTGCAACCCGAACCCTGTACAAAGTGTCTTTACACTCATCAGCGTCAGTCACTGACATTTCACTGTGGAGGGCAAGCACATTTGCCCATGTAGACTGAGACTCTTGCACCAGTTTTTGCAAGAAATTTGGTCCATCAGATTCTTTCAATGTTTCAAATATACAGTTAAAAATATTGCTACCAATAACACCCGGACAGTCCTTACGTGCAGCAATAGGCGTATCTAAAGGGTCACGTACCACCAAAAATCCCATCCGTTGAAACGTTGTACCGAGTGCGGTCACATCAAGCTCAATATAACCCAAATAGGGAACATCCAGTCCCTGTGCTCCAGAGATATGGATAAAAGCTGATACGTCCAAGAGGTCTCCCTCTTGAATAAGATTTTCCTTAAAAAACGATTCGGTGACTGTCGAAATCTGTGCTCCGGTGTCTAACAAACACCGCACCTCACTACGACCAAGCTTCACCAACACTTCAGGACATTTTCCTACAGCTTTCGACAATATCGAGCCTTCAGTCCGCATTTCACCCGAAATGTGGCTCTTCATGACGGGTGTCTCTAGTTTAACGCTTCGCCGGTTATGACGTCCAATTGTGGTCGGTCACCATTGTATGTAGGACAGTCTCTCCTCATGTGATCCGCCGAACCACACTCCCAACATCGTCGCGGGATGTTGCTCCGAGCTCGGTATGGCTGGTTTTATCTGGCTGCACCCCGTTTGTTTGTTTGAAGTTCTTGAAGAAGCTTCTCAATTTGTTGCTGTTGTGAGGCAAGTTGTTGTCCTTGCTTCTTCACTTCAGTTAACAGATCATCATCACTGCTGGTGATCTCCTGGAATGTTATTTCCTTTGCTTTGACTAGCTGCTTCTTCCCAGTCGCACCTAGCCACTGTTGTGCTCTATCGCGCATCTCAAAGTAGTCCAATTCAGCTGATTCTATGTTCAGGCGACGAATTTCACGACACAAACTCTCATCGCGCACAGCTTCAGCTAATCGTCCCTTGAGCGTACTTTTACGACAGTCCTTAAAAGATGGATCTAAAAGCATGATCCTGTCATAAAGTTCCACCAGTGCAAGTGAACAAGTTAATAAATCTTCACCTTCCTGCTGTTGGTAGGCAAAGAACTTCTGCTGAAGTTGAGGCAACGTGTTGCCATCACCGAAAACCTTGAGAAGAACGCCAAACACCTTTTCAGCATCGCAAACTATATCATCCCCCCGACCCAGGACTTCCTGACGTGCTTTACCAGACAAATGTTCCACGACAAATGCAGCTTGCTGTCTGCGATTTAACTTCCTTGTCGCCAGCTGACCACGAACATCTGCCACCCATTCTTGGATAGTCGGCTCAGAAGCTCTATCCGGTTTGTCGCGAAATCTATCAAGCTTACGTGCTGATGACACGTATACGAGACGTTCATCTGCTGGGGTAGGAGTAGCATCACCTGTGGCAAGTTTCTCATGTAAAAGGGCAGCTTCTGCTTTTGCCTCAGCGGCCTCTTTTTTTGAAAGTTCATGCTGCAATTTCTCTCTTTCTATCTCGGCAAGTGCGTCTCGCAATGCCTCGCGTGTTTCTTCAATGGTTGCCATGACAATAACGGGGTGGGGAGTGAGACAGTAAATCGCTAAAATAACCACCTCTCTAACATTGCATAATATAAGTTGTAGTTGCTTACGGCAATGTGGGAAACACTAGTTTAGCAATATGATCTGTACAATATAACATGCAGCATACATATCATAAAATTACAATCAATCCGACCAATATAATATTAGATTTACAAATCAATCAATTCTGGATCGCAGTTCATCGATGCATCCCAATGTTCAACGAAACTACCTTACTTCACAGCAGACGACACACACGGAAAAGAGTCCACATAGTCCACAAGTTCCAGCACTGATGTCCACATCCAGCCAGACCGGCACACGGAACACACAGACAGGGGGTAGATTGTACGCATCCCACTTCTGACACCAAAATGTGGCAGGGGGTAGAATTTAGCAACAGAAAACAACACAACTCAGAATGGTGGTGAAGACTTGCTTTGTATTGCTCATCAACTCAAAACCCATGCGTACAGTGTTTACCCGGGAGGGTAACTGATCGGGTAACTGATCCTGAGAAAGATACAAAAATACGTAACGTGTGAGAAATATCTTGTGTGAAACAACG
>JAVTVY010019106.1:0-77263 GCA_036873755.1 Hanleya hanleyi
CAAACTGACAGACACATAATCTAAACTGCTAGCAAGACACATAATCTAAACTGCTAGCATGTGCACATAAAAACAGACCTCTGCTCTGGGCATTATGACCCTGCCATGTGTGTGCATGCTAGGAGATTGTGCATTGCATCAGACAATTTAATCTAATGTATTCATCAGTCAATGCATCTACATTCATGCAACTTGGATATGACTTTGAGATCGAAGTATGCAATCCCATGCTATTTTCATTTACAGAATGAATTTCACCGAATATGTCATTTGAAGCCATGTTTCATTTTGTAATTAGACTTAGAGTGGCTAATTTGAATGGTTACATAGTCGCATAAAACGAAGCAATAAGTTGATGGAAATCATGGAACATTCCAACAATGAAGCCATAGATGCTGTTGAAAGATCCATGCAGTCCGGGGTATGTGGGGATGTTCGCATTTTCCATAAATATATAAAAACTGAAGCTGACATAGCCCTATACCCATCGAGGTATATGCCTATAACTTGATCGAGGTGTTATACCCCTATCATGGTATAATACCTCAATCAAGGTATTTTCCCCAACCTGTTTGATTCAGCATGCAGGTCTGTGGGAGGATCGCATTCTTGTGACTTCTCCTGTTGAAATACGCATGCAGGACAACCCTGCCTTCAGGCAATTGGAATTTTTTTTATTTACTCGGTCACAGTGGAATCAAGTATTGCTTCGTTGATTTCCATCAGACAGTCCTATCCAGTCAATTGTCAATTAATATTTATGTAAATACATATTCATTTTCAGATTGATCAAGAATTTGCGATGCTATATTCAGAGGACACGGGATCGAAACTTCTAACAAAGCCGATATGTACCAAACATATTGAAGATCGCAAAGATGTCACAAGAGCATGAAGAGTGAAGAGAGCGGTGGGCTCTGTGAGGAACTGCAGACTTGCAATGAACTATCAGAAGGTAATATTTGCAAATCCAGATAATAATCCCTCAAGTAAATGGCTCCAGACTTCTGCGAGTAACACTAACAGTTCGATTGGAATAACAATTTTTAGCCTGGTGCTTTTCATAGCAATGTATATTGTAATTTCCAGGTTATCCTAAAATGCAAACTGTCCAGTTATCAGAAAGCTTTACCATCCATGATAATCCAATAACCTATTCATGGGGGGGGGGCCTCAGTGGCTGATTGGTGATCGCTAGCCCCACACTGCTGAAACGGCCTGTGTTCGAGCTCCGCTGGTGCATGTGTGAAAGTCTGCCTGTTACTCGCCGACGGCTGATGGTTCACTCCGGATACTCCGGCTTCCGAGTTCAAACTGGTTGTAACTATATTGGTGAAATAATTTCGATTGTTACATTAAACCACATCCCCCCAGGCCCCCCACTTATTCATAAAGATTACTGCAGCATTCCATATCAGGGGTCGAAATTTACACCGGCTTACCTGTCTCTGAGAGGTATTTTTTGAAAGAGACAGGTAGAGAAACAAAGTACCTGTCTCTATTGACAGGTAGCCAATAATTTTGTTTTGGTGTTCAAAATATATCTTCAACAAAATTCATTCAAAACACCTGCTAATAAGTGCAAGTAAACAAGGTGTCATTAATTTATTAGTGTCTTGCAACATCTAACTTTGTCATTAATCTCGAGTTACATGTTCATGTTACGATTGCATGTTCAGGTAATTCTTAAAGATGGCAGGTAAACATTTTGGCCACCTGTCTTGAGTGACAGGTAAATTATTTTGAATATTTTGACCCCTGCATATGTCCAGCCTTAATATCCCTTTCACCGCAACTTCGAGTAAAGAAACAAAGTAAAGAAAAGATATTTTGTGTCCATGCATTAACACTTTGAATATGGGTTGACATCAAATGTTAATATGATGGACAGTCTTGAGAAAACCATGAAATAGTTGAGGACAGTTTATGGCTCATGGTCAGAGTCCAGTTGTCTCAAACACCTGGCAACAGAAAGCCTCTTGGTTTTTGGGCTTGTCTTTTCACATACATCTGTTTATTGCTTGTTTGATATTGTATCCTCAATTACAGAGTATGGATTTCATTCCAAAATTTAGTAATACAATGCACCAAGAATAACACTTCAATTCGTGCAGAACGAATTCCAAAGGAGACTAACATGTACATTCAGTTTTTGGACGGATTGCGAAGCAATAACCGTCCTATGGCTTGATGTCTGGCTGGCTGGTTGTTCGTCATCAACATTTCAGGATACAAGTTTTGTGTTCAAGATTTTGTAAAAGTTTGAGCTCTACCATGTATCATGTCTACTAAGCTTCGCCCGACCCCATATACTGATATTCTCAGATGCCATACCAGATGCTGCATGGGCTCCGCCCATTCACTGCACCCTGGGGGTATCTCCCCTCTTCCCCACATTCAGAACATAGCCTAATCCCCTCTATTTCCGAAACTAAGTCTCACCCGACTCTATATATGCTGATATTTTCAGATAGCATGATATCGGATACTGTCTTGACTACACTAGTCCACTATGACTGTCACCATATGAGTGAAACAAACTTGAGTGTGACATTAAGCCAAATCCCCCCCTCCCCTCCCCACTACACCCTGGGGTATATCCCCGCCCCCGGAACTGAGCTTCACCCTGGCTGTATCTCCAAACCTAAGTTTCACCCGACCCCATATGCTGATATTTTCAGATAGCATATCTGATACTGCATTGATTGCACTCATCCACTACACCCTGGGGGTATATCCACCTGTCCCGCCACCCCCGGAACAGAGCTCCACCCTGTATCTCGAAACTGAGCCTCGCCCGATCCCATATGCTGATATTTTCAGATAGCATAGGCCGCTGATAATTAATGTTCCTTTTCCCGTAACCAGCCCTCATCTATATTTTGAGGGCAGATAATTAAAATCCACGAGGGATCTACATTTTCATGAGTAAAACTTGCTCAGTTTCTTCATATTTACATGTATACACAAATGGTTTGCAAGTTAATAATTAATAATTATCGCGCTCAGCATGTATATTTTTACCAGCAAGGTTACGAGAAACAAACAATTAATTAACAGTGGTCATATGATATCTGATACTGCATTGATTTCCCTTATCCACTACACCCTGACTGGGTCCAAAAATTCGTAGACTGGGAACTTTTTCTGCTGATTCTCAGACAGGTCATCATTTTATTTTGGAATGTCAGAGTTGTCTCCCCTGTCTCCACTCTTAGGTGAACAAACGTAAAATGCCCTCCAAGCAAGTATTTGGCATCAGATCACAATTAATCACTTCCGGGTCAGTGCCCACGACCTACATTGTTTAGATATGTGAGAGCAGATCTTTACGGATTTTATGAGCTGCGATTTTTCAGCATTTCTGATACATCTGATATTTCAACTTGCAGATGAGTCTTCAAACTGTACTTCCTGGTGTTGATTTGGGCCACTTTGGAAAAAGCATGGTGGATGAAGACATGATCAGTGAACGGTGAGAAGGCTCCCTGTTTACAAATTGAATGACATTCTGCAGCACCAATCAGCTGTCAGTGGCGGTAATTTGAAATTTCCATGGTCCACATCTGTCAAGACTTCCACTGATAATGTCCCACAAGGTAAATATTGACATGCCAGGTGGAGTTATGCATTGTGAATTTTCTGGATTTTTGCCGATTTTTAACGCTAATACATAACAAGTAACGGAATTAATAGTAGGCTGATGCCATTTTGCTCTCCGGCAGTTGGCGATGTGAACATGTATCGCAGGAGCCGCGAAGCACATTTGAAAGTGGAGGGGCTGAACTCTATACCGGCCTTGTTAAATGTTGGACTGGTCTATCTAAGATAGGACTTATAACATTGATCTATAACAAGTGTGGGGGGGGGAGGCTCCGCAGCCCCTGTCTCACACATTGTGAAGGCAAATATTCCATGCCCCAATCCATAGAGGAATGCAGTTTTCGCCTGTATTCTAGGATTGACCCGAGTATATGGTGGGGGTTTCCCTTGTTCAAGGATGTTGATGTGGAGGATTAGTTATCTTCTCAGAAATCATTTTGACAATCGATGCAGACAGTAGTTTCCTCATGGCATTTTCATAAGAACTTGGTATCTGGACCAAATCACCTTAACTCTTCCATCCACCGCGAAAGGAAAACCTGACCTTCGAATAAGTATATGTATTTACCTACTACCTACCTAACTTGCTGGGGTAGGGTTGTGCGACTAAGATTCTAGATTCTTTAGAAATTTGTTATACACTGTCATCACCATGTGAAGATGCTTAAGTGCATATCTCTTGAGTTAAATTGAACTTCAGTTACTATTAGACTGGTTGATTGCAAATTTTGAAATAGAATCATCTTACACTCTTTTTCAGGTTGGAACCAGTGCAGTTCACTACCTAGAGGCAGGAGGTCACAGCCATATGTCCTTTGCCTGGGAACGAGTAATGCAGTATCCTAATATTTCATCATCGTCGACAGTGTTGCGATACCTTGCAGGAACGACATAACTTTTGCAGTTGATAGGCTTTTCGAGCTGCATAATAAATTCAATCTGGAGTAACCTCATTCTACTCCTGGAAACTATGACTCTGAGACTCTGAGAAAGAGAGACTGCCAATCAGATTTAGAGAGTTGATCACCAAAATCTGCGTTGTCTCATGTCAAAGCTCTTGTGTTCGGTGAATTCTGATCGTGTCAGGTTTTGTCTGGATCACCATCAGTCTGTGACTCATTTGGACTGAAAATATTTCACTCATACATTCACTTACATGTAGTAGCAGTTGTTTTTACCAACATATTTCAAGAATGAGAAGGCTTAGGCTTTCTTGGGGTGTTGTCCTCATATCAACAGGGGATACGTTGGCCTGATTTCGCAATACCACCATATCTCAAGAATGATTATGCCTAGTTCACACATGCATGTGATCGAATGAAAGAAATCTTATCAGAAATCTGTGTGATCGACCGATTTTTGGGTTCAATCCTGAGCAACCTTGTCTCGCATATGCAAATGGACAAGAAGTCCAAAATCAGTGACATTGACATTTAACCCATTCTGGATCAGAACAGTCCCATTTGTCACCCATTATTGTTTTACCACCATATCACAGGAATAATAAGCAATGATAAAATGCTTTCTGGTCATGGGTTACATTAAATGTTTGTTTGTTTCTCATGACCTTGCTTGTAAAAAGAGACGTACTGAGTGCGACAATTATTAATTATGGATCCTCCAAACCAAATGCTTGTAAATATGAAGAAAAGGAGATCTTTTGAAAATTTTAAGTCCCATATGAACTCTAATCATTTACCCTTACATATAGATGTGGGAGGGTCATGAAAAACTAAGTAACAGTGAACTTCATGAATTTTATTGTGAAAATATATTCATGAACACTTCCCATATTGTTGCATTAAAAAAGCAGTAAAGCATACTCTTGCATTATTTTTTATTCTTGTTTGTCATACAAATGGAGGGATGCTTATTTTAAAATGTAACTTTGGTACTTCTGCAAGTTTGTCATATCTAACTTAAAACTTTATAAAATTTATACCCTGCTTCTTGCTTAACAGGTCTTAACGATACATTGTCAGAAATCTGTTTAGTTCCTTGCATTGCTACAATTATGTCCTGCAGATGTCAAGGGGTCAGACTTCAATCTCGCTCCTGTTTTTATTCGTCTGTGACTGAATGCAAGTGGACTTTATTTTGGTATGTTCTTTAAATCATTATCTTGAATATGACCTACACTTACACAAGTACCACAGTTACATTTCCACAGCAATTCATATCTGGGGGGAGTTGAAAACCAATCATAGAAGGATTACTGTGTTGCTGTTGCAAATTTTAACAGGCAATTTTTGTGAAATGTCTTAAAAGTAGATGGTACGATAAGGCGGCATAAGTATACATGGTGCAGTTGAAATCAAGAAATTAAAATGTCCTAAGAATGATTGTTTTAATCTAATGACGAGAAAATATATGTATACAATATTATGTGAAAGTTCTAGCTTGATTGTATAAGATAATAGTTCTCACATGAAAGTTCAACTGCACCATGTAAATAGGCCAAAATGCCACCTTATCATATGCCATCTCCTTTTTGAATACCAACGCTTACAAAGTGTTGAATCCCAACACTTGCAAAGTGCTGAAAGTCAACATTTACCAAATGTTAAATATGGACACAAATGCAACACTTACAAGTGTTAGAATTCAACATTTATAAAGGTTAGAAACGAGATCATAACACTTTTAAAATGTTGAAATCCAACACTTTACAAAGTGTTGAAACCAGCAACACTTTCGAAAGTGTTAAATTAACATTTACAAATGTTTTCCCTCCTCCACACTTATCAAAGTGTTGTATACAACATTATAAAGGTAAATTCCCGCGAGACAGTCACCAGGGAGTCATTTTCACTACATTTGTTATGCTGTTGGAGAGGGTACCCGAAAACAGGCTAGTCGCCCTTGACCTTTCCGTTGCCGAGATACAGCAGTAGAGGAGACACACCCACGATGTTAACACGTGCGTTGAACACTGAATTCGTTTCGCCATAAGTTTGTCGATGATTTTGTCAGTTTTTGCCGGAGACTTCGATTCCAATACCAACAACTGTCTACTTGAAACGACTACTCTTAAATATTAACAACTGAAAGTTAATGAATCAACTGAATTATTTTGAAAATAGTTTCGAAAATGAAAGTGATCAACACGAACAACAACAACAACGCACGGATAGTCGACACTGTCATTTGACGATCTGAAAACGATCTTTTTTTTCTACTGTGGTTGATTCCTTTACTGAACTTTATTTTTGTCCTGCCTCTGTAGTCTACATGGTGTCATTCCTTTAGCAGGTTAGGAAAAGCTGCTCAATTCTGACAGCTAAAGTATAGGCTGATCTAGTTGAACAAAAGCTACCGGTATTTTATTGCTTTCCATTTTATTTTGTCGAGTTAAATTCCCTTGAGGCGTTTTATCAACAGGAGATTTTCCGATTGCACTCTGTCGCTCGCTCCATTTTTAAGTTCAATGCGAGTTCAACAGTGCTTCGTGTTTAGCGTGAGTGATAGCTCAGCTGCACGCGAACACTGACGTAAATTCATGTCTCGAGAGTGATTTTTAGCTCACGTAAACTGTCATATTTTATATTGTATTATATTGCAACCACTCGCCTGACTTTCAAATACCCTCTCCTAAATATTTTGACGTGGGCTATTTTTAGCTCGCGTACTTAATTCTAAACACGAAGCCCTGGTTCAAAGAATACTGGATATCTGCTTGAAGTGGAAATTAAAATATTGTCTGGTTGAATTTCATGTGAAAAGCCAATAGGGCACAGGTGATGAAATCAAATAATTTAATTCTAAAGCAATATAAAGAATTAAATATTCCTTAATTGTCCCCCGCCACGCAAGTGGGAGGGAGACTTGGAAATGCTACCCGTTGTGAACGCGATATCCAGAGAACAATTCAACTCATCAACTTCAAACTTGGGGGGTGACTTGACATCAGTGAGAAGATGGCTGGGATTGCTTTTCACCAAACTGCGTTAACCAAGATGGCCGCCGTCAGCCTTCTTAGATTCCATCCATCTCCAAAATGTTATGAATATGATATCTCGAGAACAATTCAACCGACCGACTTCAAATCTGGGGAGTGACTTCACATCAATAAGAAGATGACTGGAATTGTTTTTCACCAAAATGTGTTAACCAAGATGGCCACCGACGACTATATTGTTAACGAGATATCTCAAGAACAATTCAACCGATTTACTTCAAACTTGGGATGGCATCACAATGGTGTGACATTATTCCGTCCGTTCGTCGGAGCGTCCGTCCGTCCGTCCGTTCGTCGCAACCATGTTGTGAACGCGATATCTCGAGAACAGTTTAACCGATTGACTTCAAACTTAGGGGTTGACTTGACATCAGTGAGAAGATGGTTGGAATTGTTTTTCACCAAACTGCGTTATCCAAGATGGCCACTATCAGCCATCTTAGATTCCATCCATCCCAACTATGTTGTGAACGCGATATCTCGAGAACAATTCAGCCGATCAACTTCAAATATGGAGGGTGACTTTACATCACTAGCTACCCATCCGTCCTTCCATCCCTCATAATGTCCTTCCGTCCCTCATACCGTCCTTCCATCCCAACCATCTTGTGAACGCGATATCTCAAGAACAATTCAACCGATTAACTTCAAACTTAGCGGATGGCTGGGATCTCAGAAGAAAGTCACTCATTTTTCGGCACAACTATGCCACCGGATGATCTTTCTCGATCACCCTGTCCCCTTTCTTCCATAGACAATTTGCAACATTGTCCTTCACAATTATATCTCCCTCACATCAACAACACCACACTCCTAGCAACAATTTACCAACACACAAAATATATATGGTGATTATATCCCGTGTGTGAGAGAAGCCCATTTTCAGACAAGCTTTTTGGCGGGGGACCTGCTAGCTACTCAGCTTGTTATTATATTTTTGCCAGAAAGCACTATCTTTTTCCTCTCATTTCCATTAATCAATAAACTTGATACCCGTAAAAGATGTTTCTCACCCTGCAACGTAATGACCCGCCTCTTCATCCCAAAGTAAATGACCCCGCCTCACAACCCCGAAGTGATAAAAAGAAACACCCAGAAATTACTGTACCACTATAAGTACAACAAAGCACGGTTTAAAAATGGTGACATAACACAATAACTTATTATATAACATATAAGTAGTTTGATAACATTTGACAATTTCTATCAAAATAATTATATTTAATTCCTCCGCCCAGGGGTATGCTAATCCTGACCAGCTGAACCAAAGCACCATTGCCATTGGCACATCCACCACTTGAGGCATACAGAACAATATTAGAATTGCCAATTACTCTGGCTCCTAAGGGAGCCATCACTTTTCATGCAAATTTGTCTTTGCTGAAACTGCCAAATAAGCCAATAATTATCTGATTTGAGATAAAATAGTATTGGTCACTTTTAAGTAGAAAAAAGCATTAATTTTGAAGAAATATCACAAAAATACGACTTTCGAGTTACATATTCATGTCTGCTCAGAAAAATTCTTCAAGACTCAAAACCCCAATATGATAAGGTGTAAAGACACAAAGTTAAGTGCCAGCTCTCAACTTTTCTTTATTTATTCATATATTTGATGGCAGAGGGGTGTAACTCCAAAATTGCATTTATTTGAATCTCTTCAGAATTAGTGCCTTTTTTGACGTAAAAGTGTCTTTCTATACTATTTTATCTTTAATCAGATAATTATTTACCAATTTACGAGGGAGTTTCAGTGAAAGAAATTACACAGATAAAAAATTCGAAAAATTTACTATCACCCCCATGTAAAGGTGCATAGCTGGGCATTGACTTGGCATTTTCATAAATTTGTAGAAATAAGATGGAATTGAATCATTCTAATTGAAAGGACTAAACAAGAGAGTGTATTACAATTTCAAATAGCTTGATTACGGTACCACATGTACCACTGAGCTTGAGCTTTACTAGCCCAGATTTCAAACACGGCTAAGCTTATACAAGTTTATCGATGATGCCAGATTTATATACATGTATGTTTTTAACAGGTGATGGACTGGTTCATCAAAATCCGGTGCCCTGCAAAGATATACCAGAACCATGCTTCATTTTTGGCCTGTGAACTTGTCTTCTATGTATTGGGCTTGTTGACATTCATACATGGTAAGACTATTGATGTTCAATAGCATTCATAAAATTGATATTAGTAGTTCATAACCATAAGACCTCGCCTGGGATTGCTTTTGGAGAAAATTGGCCAATAGGTGGTGCCACCACTCGGAGATGAAGGGCCCCAGGCTAGGGTATTGGGACACAGGATGTGTGGTTTCTGCGTATTAAATCCTCAACCAGCCAACAATTTCTCTTAACATTAACATGGGTTAGTTTATAGGGATATGGAGATCGCGTACCCTTTCTATACTACTCATTGCGCACTACTCATTGTGTATGCGCAGTCGACCCATTCTACTGTAGGATGCAAGCCTGGCCCATGGAATCTCCGGTAGCGAAAACCCCAGGTCTCTCGCCCCACCCTATCCCGCTCCACACCTATAGGAATAGGGAGATTGCATGCCCTTTCTATACTACTCATCGCGCATGCGCAGTCGACCCATTTTACTGTAGGGTGCAAGTCTGGCCCATGGAATCTCGGGTAGCGAAAACCCCAGGTCTCTCGCCCCACCCTATCCTGCGCCACACCTATGCGACCCGCTGTGCAGTGAGTAAAGCGGAGGAGGAGTAGGAGGAGTCGTACATGCCACGGATTATACTAGGGAGAAAGATCTCACCTGGAATTGATTTTCGAGAAAAAATGTGTCACCATCACACAAAGATAATCAACCAACCAACACTTTCTCTTAAAATTTATGTAAGTGGTGTATAACCATAAGACCTCAACTGAGATTGCTTTTGAAAAATCTCTGTGTAAAAGGGGAGCGACATAAATTGTATTAAGTCCTCAATGGTTTAACATTTTCACATATATTCCACTTCAACAACTTTAAAGTGAAAGAAGCAAACTGACATGACTGTTCAACTTATTCCATCATCATACCCACCATGGTCCACCAGCAGTCTCCATAATTAAAAAAAAAAAAAATAAATGTAATCCCCCTCTCCATCAGAACACTATTCCAGAACTAGCTGCACTCAATCTTAGGTGGGGGCATTCAGTGATAATTAATCTGCCACTTATAAAATTTGCTTTTTGGAAGGGGGCATATTCAGCGATGCTGTTACTTCTAATTGTTTTTCTTATTCATACAAGATTATTATTTCTTATTCATCATACTTCATATTCCAATTATGGGTGGTAACTTTTGCAAGTAAATGCAGCAGTAAAGTTTGACGGCATGGATTAGAAATGAAAGTTTTATTTTAGAATAATGAATATGAAATTGATCTTCCGAAGAACATAATATTATTACATGTTTTATCCAACCATTGAATCCTGAATGCATATGTATTTATTATGATAATCAGAAAGTAGTAGTACAGCTGCTATGTATTCAATTTTTGAACATTTATATACACATTCATAATGATTTTCTGATATATTTCAGCTTTCCGTAATGGAGGAAGGTTCAAGTACCTATGGCTGGCGACTGTCTTACATGGACTTACAGTGGAGAGTGTGAGTTATTTTGTACCAGATATTGACAATTTCTGGCACGCTCAGACAATGTTCATGTTCCTGGGTAGACGACTCCCGCTGCATATCATCCTTGTCTGTGAGTATTAGGTACGGTAGTTTATGATGCACAGATATTTGCACTGTGGAACTCCAATGTCTAGCATCTACTTTGTCTGCTAAACTTTTCTCCTGCTTTCTATGTTAATCTTAAAGGATTTTTATCAATATTTTTTTTCTCTGGAATATGTGTCAGAAGAGTTAGTACTTAACTAAGAATTTTTTTTAAAATGTCTTCCTAGTCCCCTGTGGGTGTATTTAGGCCTTTTTGGCAGCTCTATTTAGCTCCTAGTCAGATATGCATATTTGTGGAATGAAAGCGAGGCCGCCAATCTGTGACGTCACAGACACGAGAGCTCGCTAATGACAGGTAGCAATTTAGTATGGATTACATATTGGAAGAGATTTCTTTTAGTGGCATTTAGAAGTTGGGAAGCAGCTAAATAAACAAATTGCTTATGGATAACAACTTCTAGTTTATTCGGGACGACGTTTTGGTACAGGTATCGTTCTCAAGTCAATGATATCAATAAATAAATAAGCAGTATATATACAGTTCTGTGTAAAATATTCACATGTGGTTTACTGACATATTACTCAGAACTGTCATGCGACCATGAACTGTAGGTTGGATCACTTCACATTGAAGCCGCATAATAGCTGCAATGTTATAATGAGGCAACATATGATTATATATCGGATATGTCGACAGTCCATGGTAGCTACCATTTGTCTTGGCAACAGTCCATTTGGCGAATCATTATAGATCAGACGATGCGCTCTCTGTGCATCATTCACAAGTGCATGTTGACCTACCATGGACTGTCGATTGGTCCGATGATGATACCATGGACTGTCGTAATATCAGACAGACAGAGAATAAACTATTAATGGTTCATATTCCTCTTAAACACAAACAAGTGGAAGGAATCGAGAGATGAATGAGTCAGTGATACATGAGGCAGGTAGTAAGTTCCCACGTGTTCATTTTGTGCTCATTTCCTCACACTATAATTTGATGCTAATACCTACCATGGACTGTCTACCAACACCTAAAAACACCTCTCGCCGCAAAAATGTTTAAAATTTTTGTTAACTTGAAATAGTAATAACCCTACATTTGGTGACAATATAGTACGATATCTCTCCTTCAAAAAATGACTGGACACCAGTAACCATACCTGTCATCGATATGCTGAAAATCGTTCATTTTCGGCTGTGGTCACTGTCGTCTGGTCAGACACACGCCCACGCTTGATAACGAAAGCACCGAAAAACCTACCATTGACTGTAATTTGACACGTGACCGGCGGTTTTCACCAATAGTCATACTTGTCGATTCAGTAGGGTGATGGGTTTCCATTTGAATAAAATAAATATATTAATAATATCAGTCTTTCACATATTAGTGTTATCAAAATACATGTAGTATCATATTAGATAAGAAATCTTGTTGAATTCAGATTTTATAATCAGTCCAAATCCATGATTTTATAATAAAATTGGACAAAATGGGAAAATGTTATTAAGGTGGCTCCCTGGTTTCGATGCAAAGTCATGTCATTTTTCTCATATTTTTTGTATAGCTCAGGAAGTCCATCCTATATCAGAAAATGATATAAAAATTGGGGCATAGCGTATTACTTTTTTCTGATTTTCAGGTTGTATAAACGTGTACCTGTGGCAAATTGGTACAATGTGATTACCATGTAAAACACTCAATACTTGAGACATAATTGTTTTCAGAATATTCAAAAGTCATGTCAATTTTCTCATTTTTTTACTATGTATTCCTTGAAGTAAGTAGTTTTTTAATAACTCAAATATAAGGTAGGTCGCCATCCAAAAAAGGGCATGAATAGGGCTCCGAATCTACGTACTCCCACATTTTCTCCCGCCATTTTGCATGAAGTCGCAACAATGCAACGTCATGACGTCGACAAATGCCACGCCAACAAAGAGTTTGCCATTCGACGTCATGACGTCACAGGCGATGCTTAGTAAACACAGCATGTCACAGTATCTCATTCTATCCATTCGCGCACAAGAGTACGACTATAAGGGAGGTAATTGCTATGCGCAAAAAGCTGCGCAGAACAGCCATTCTTGAAACCAGGGAGCCACCTTAAGAGAATCAGTTCTAACATAATGTCAGCAACAAAAAATGTGGTTGCAATATAATACAATATAAAATATGACCGTTTACATGAGCTAAATATCACTCTCGTGACATGAATTTACTAGACTGTTTGCGTGCAGGTGAGCTATCTGATAATGTCACCAACACCTGTTGTGCGAGAAATTGCCGAGAATGTTCATGTTTCACCAAAATCCGGGAAATTAAATGCAAGATTCAAATTGACTTGACAGTTATGAGTTACCATGTCCGAATTTTGGTGAAACATGCACATTGGAACAGTAAGTCTGTGTTGAAACTCAAAGTATACACGCCTTAATCTTGAATCGAGCATTGGAAAGTGCATACGGTAATTTCCCTATTAATTCACCTTCCAAATTTAATTCGAAAACGGCCGATTTTTCCCGTCGTGATTTTGTCCATCCTAATAAAACGAAAACGGGAGCATTTTCAATATACCCGTGAAACAATAAATTCGAACACTCCCGTTTTCGCCACGGAGTTCGTGCCGATGAAAGTAAAGTGAATATGTTACTAGAATCTCGTGTCGCCGTATGCTATTATTCGTAAACGCAGAGAAACAACAGGGAATGGTACAATATAATCAGACTGAATTACTATTACTTAACAGTCTATAAGGAAAAAAATTGATTCAATTAACTCCGCAGTCCTGTAATTTTATCCTAACTTGATCGCGTTTCGCCGCAGTCGGGTAAAATATATACGGTAGTCCCCCGCACATGGTTGAGTGTCTGCACATGGCCCGCTATTGAATCATTCTTCAGTTTCCAGCGTTCGTATATCAAATATCATTTTTTCAATCAGCCTTCCTTTATTTGAAGAACACGGTGAATATTTTCCGAGAAAGCAGAACTGGGTGCGAATGAATTATGTTTGAACGAAACATAAAAATCACCGACAACGATGGTCGACGTGACACGCTCTTAGGAAATTTTCATGGCGCTCCTTTTACGGTGGTTCATCGTCCCTCATTAATTCATGGCCCCTTTAACTTTTATATGTTGGTGATTAAATAGAATACATTTTATGCTAATATATTTTCAGATGAAGCCGGCTGTCGATCTGACCTGGAGTCAACAATCGCATGCCGCGGTTATAATTTGGATATTAGTAGTGTTTAGAATTTTTTTTTAGGAAAATGGAATAAATCCATCCACGATATGGTTCTCAGTACTGCTGCACGGACAAAATCATCATGATATTGAACATATGAATATATTTTATAACTTTTCTCAACTAGATTTCAAATCGGCACATTCAGATGCGGACAAACTGATCCCACTCGATCTTCATTTCAGGGTTCACAACAACAACGTTGACATACCGAACGACTCGAACATGGAATACTCTAATATGTGTATAGTTTTATATTTCCAGAATATTCTTTCAATTCCATGTCAGTTAGGTTTCATAATATAGATCATAGCTAATACTGAACAAAAAGGAAGGAATATACGTTCAATGTTTTGGCCTACTTTTACGATGTTATTATGGACGCGAATTTACGGACGTCAGCTCAAAAATCTGCATGATCTTGCTGAACTTGTCACTCGATCAATATGGTTGACTTCCTCGAATAAAATTAGACGCCTTTATCAGGGTAGAGGAGATTTTCTGACATCACACACTGCCTTTTATGGAAACTATGATGAGACATCAAAGTTAATACACGGTAATAAATACGATCACTACCACCACGGCAAAGCGGTCCGCCATTTTGGATCTCCCGTGAAAATCGGCGCAACATTTAATTCGAACACTCGCGTTTTTCTGGAATTCACTCGACAAATAATTCGAAAGTAGCCAATTTTTGGAGTGGCGAGTTTCATCACTACATCGCGAATTAATAGGGAAATTACCGTACACAGTTTTAAATATATGTATTAAGGCAGTGTAACGTCACTCGACCTAAATATGATTACAACAGACCACCATAGAATACCATACTTTATTTGCAGTTTACTGTGTAATAAAATAGTAAAAAATTACAATAAATATTTTCCGAGACTGTCTGCAACGGTCTTTCATTTGATGGAAACTTTACTTGAGGGTTTACGATCACTTTAAATAGACTATGATTCAACCTCCCAATCTTAAACCACAACATATGCACTAAACTCCCAGCCGCCGAGGGTTTTTGACCCATCTGAGCTATTTTCCTGATTAACATTTTTTATTGTATGTCCCTGAACATTTAACTTAAACTTAATGGCACAATATTGCCAATGCCATGGTAGTTATTGCTTCATACTACAATGTAAGGGTTGGCAGAGTGAATTTCTTCACATTTGTTGATGGCAGACTTAAGTAATGTTGTCTTGGTAATCCTGGCATAACAATAAATGGCAGACTTGTGTGTTGTTGCCATGGTAACCATCACTTCACATTTGCTGGCAGGTTTGTATAACGTTTGCTGATTGAGTTTTGTAAAGTTGCTGGAAAAGTTATTTAGTGTTGTCATGGTAATAACACTATTCAGCTGATAAGCATTGCTTCAAACCAACGTGCTCATAGAGTTGTGCATGTTGTCTGCATAGTATTCAGTCCCTTACACTTTTTGGCTGAGTTGTGCAATTAACCATTGTAAATGTAATCTTTGCTTCAGAACAACTTGGTATTTGTACTTTGTAATGTTGCCATGAAAACCATGGCTTCACACAAGCAGGCCATTAGAACATTGTCAATAGTGGCCTATCATTGAAATTGGCAGCCTATCAGTGATATTGGCGAGCAGGCTGGAGAGTGTAACATTGCCAAGCTAAGAAGCTTGACACTTGTTGTGCACTGCAACATTGTCATAGGTCATGGAGCCTGTATCTGACATATCACTCACTCGACCATGAACAATGTAGCCTAAAACCATTCTCCTAGATTGTTGACAGAAATCATCATTGAAACAGTATAATCATTGATAAATCAAAGTGATTTTTTTTTCTTCAGATCCTACATTCCTTTATACAGCATCAGTTTCTGTATCCAAAATGAGGCTTAGGTGGTGGGCAGAACCATTTGCAGGTAATTATCTCATTTGTTGATTCACAATCAGCAAATTTGAACATTTGTAGTATTCAGTTAAAATTTATATATTTTTCTATCCCTGCTGTAATGTATGTTCACATACCGAAGTCGAACATTGCACGTGCTGCCTTGACTGAATGTCACACATTTTGTAATCAGAATATGATGGTGATGTTATAGCTCTGAGAATATTCTAGAATAAGTAATAACCTCGTCAAAATTCAAATTTGACTGGCTGCTGGAAGGATATGAACATTTCCCATTTGAAAAAAAGTACAATCACCATTTGCCATATTCGGATATCGAAGAAAATCCTCGCTGCATGGTGGTGGCAAGCATTCTTGATTGGCTACATGTATATGACATCACATGCTTTATCGGCTTGAAGAATTTACCCCATTCACTATTGCAAAAAGGGAATGATGGAATGTTAGTATAATATTTAACTTGAAACAGGAAGATGCTGTAATGTAGATAAACACCCTTTTCTAGTCGACAGTTTTCAAGGAAAAACTTACTGAAGTTCTGTGTAAATGTATAATTCTATTTTTTTCCTCATAGTCGGATTGGCAGTTGTCCTTTTCGATATACCATTTGATATCATGGGTATTAAGTTGCTATGGTGGACCTGGCATGATACAGACCCCAACATCTTTGACCGTCATTACTGGGTACCCTGGACCAGCTATTACTTCCATGCCACGTTTGCTGCGGGGCTCACCATAGTATTCCATGGCACGCACAGACTCTTCACCAGTGTGGGGAAGTTCCAATCTGCAGGGTATAAAATACTCATCACTTCATCCAGTAGTGCAAGCCTGGAAAAAAAAACATGACATGCTCCATAAAAAGGAATGGACTACATGTAGTCCGTCAAAATGATTCAAGTCAAAATATTATGATAATGGGGCATATCTATTTTGTATTATTGGGAGGGGAGGATTTTCCTCTTGTGTCACTGAAATATCTTTCCTGCAGGAAATCAAATCCATTATTTTCCTGTGAAAACATGCCCGAAATCAAGTTGACTGGGAACCATTCTCACCTTTCTCTGTTTGCACTTCGTTTAAAAGGAGCTAGACTCCGGACAAAGTGACCATAATCGCTGACCTTTTTGCTGTCCACAATTGTAGGTTAATTCGGGCATGACTTGTCAACTGTGCATCACAGCGTCTTGTACCAATGAAAATTGACCCTTTGATGTAGATGTGTGTGCAGTCATGATGTGCACAGCAAAGTCTAGTTTCAAAGTTTCATTTACCTGCTGTTGATGAACACTAGCACATGTTAAATGCGTGTATTCTGGGATTTTGGTGGATTATCTGAGACCGTCGTGACAGAGTGAAAAAATAATGGTTTGATAAGGCAGACTAGAAATCCATCGGATTTACTGGAATCCGGAGTCCGATTCCTATGGAAAAGCGAGCCCTGACATATAAATCAATCATGCCATTTATCTGGCTATTTCACACTTTAGTGATGACCACATGCCATGTGAAAGCATGTGTTTGCCGTTGCTTGTGAACATTTCTAAAGTTGTCCAAAATGTATGCATATTAACTATGTTTTATTTAGGGTACGGTAATCCATCTAAAAATTCAATCACAGGAAGTGAAATTTCTCATCGAAAAATCTGGAGGTGATCAAATTTATTAGAACAGGAGGTTGACAAAATGGTTGAAAATCATGTATATAATCCATTATTTCTTCATCATGGTAAGTTCCCTAAGTATTCGTGACCGGAAGTGAATATTGCAGTCGTGAAAAACTGACCACTTCCGAATAGTTTGTGCAGGTCAGTTCAGAAAAAGGGGAAAAAATCGGCAATGTTTAATATTGCACGTCCCCGTAAACCAGCAATATTCTCAATTTAATGACCATGAAAAATCGCGGTTCAAACATTGGATACATTTCATTTGAGACATAATGAAAATCAAATTAGTTGTTACAATTGGTTATGTTCAAAGTGCTCAAAAAGTTTGCAAGGTTTATCAAATACTAATTCTAAGGAAACTCGTTGATCTGGAAGTTTTTTCATCGTACAACTATATAAGCCCACAACATTATCAATCTTGCGATCACGATAAATGGGAGATTTTTGAATAGTTAGGACCGCGGTTTCTCATAAATGGGCCGTTTTCGATTACTTAGGGAACAGTGTCACGGGACTTGGCGAAAAATGCCCGTTTTCTAATTTACATAGGGTCGCGAATACTTAGGGAACTTACCATATTTCAAGATTTTAAAGGGTGATCAAATTTATTAGAACCACCAATTGAATTTTGATAAAGGGATTGAATGATTAGAGGGATTACCGTACTTCTATAAAGGGTATTTACCTGATTTCTACAAGTCTGGCTTGTTCAACACATTTCCCCCATATTTAAAGATAGGACAAGATCTGTGACATGTATTAGGTAGAGTAACTCAGACAGTGACTGCCAATACATGAGTCCATGATTGTGTTGATCCAGACAGTTCATGATAGAGGGTTGAAAACAATGCTCATTTTTATGGAACATAATTTTGGACCAAAGAAATTTGTGATCATTTGACCCAGTACAGAATAATATATTATTACCGATGTCTTGCAAGGTCACTGCACACAAATGTTACTGCTCATTATTTGTGCTTTGATGGTGTTTATTTTCACATGAATCCATCTATTAGTGAAGAGTGTTCTGAAAATATTCTTAATATCTCCTTCATTCTTATTTGGGTCTATTCAGATTTTTCCGGGAGATTCTCTGTTGTGTGTTGACCGGGTTGTTGTCCATGCCACTAGGAGTTGTTCAGTTTCTGCCCCTGTATCATCCACTCCATGACACATACACGATCCATAGTGAAGTCTGTGTTCTCATGGTCCTAACTATCTATGCGTCTATCGTATGGGCTGCAGACCGTAACCCCACCGAAGATGCAAGATCGAGAAAAAGTATGTCAATTGAAATAGTAATACATAGGAATTCATTAATTCATTTTGTTTCCATAATTCCATCAAATTGTGTGATGTGAATATATGTTTTATATATTTTGATCAAAACTTTGAAGCTGAAAGTCAGCTGTTTGTGTCTCAAATCTTCACCTGTTATCACTTAAATGCCAATATCCTCCATTTGGAGATCTCCTG
This sequence comes from Hanleya hanleyi, assembly GCA_036873755.1. NCBI lineage: Eukaryota > Metazoa > Mollusca > Polyplacophora > Lepidopleurida > Hanleyidae > Hanleya > Hanleya hanleyi. The sequence goes on from JAVTVY010019106.1 coordinate 19,556, forward strand.
CAAACAAAATTATCTCCCCTGATCGCTGCGTCGATCGTCCGCCAGGTGGCGTGCTCTCCGCGCATGTCCATCACTCTTTTTCCTTTGCAGTCTTGGTGACAAGACCTGTTTTGAAAGAGCTCCTGTAAACAGTAACTTTTGGATTGTTATAGACGCACTCTAGGGTTATTTTTTTCTCCCGTGAGTTCATTATGAACCAACGTAGTCGCCCAGCTATAAAGATTTATAAGGAACGAATCATGTCGTCAGTTTTAACCAGTTAAAGACTTGCATTCTCTTCGTTTTCAAGTGCAGGGCACAGGTGTGTTTACAGTCAAGTGACATGCCGTGAATGTGCAGACTGGGACGACGTGACCTGGCATAGCTATCCTATGGCGACGCAGTCAACTATGGAGAGCGGCCACTGACCTGGCAAGATGTCCAGCTGAGAAGCAAGCTACTCAGGCCCTCTTCAACGACTTGGCTGTAAACGAAGTTTTCCTACCAGCAACTTATCGTTGAACGATACTGTTGCCAGTGGAATCTTCACAACAGTCCCGTGAAACAGTACAACGGTGAACAAGTTACAGACCCAAGACACGGCCTAGTTCAAGTTCACCGGAGAGATGAGTTACGGACTCTATACCGGAGCCGTTACAACCACGGATCTGGGCAGACCTCGGATTACAGTTCCCGTTCATCCAAGCCTCCGCAACTCAAGAAAGACAAGTCTTCCAGCCGGGACCTGGTGAAGAACCGGGACCCGGCAAAGAGCCGTACCCTGGGCCTTCAAGCGGGAACGGTGGACAAGTCTACAGTCCGGAGCACAGACCGGGACTACCAAGGACCTCGACACCACAGAGCGCCGGGACTCCGACTGCAGAGCACCTCGGACCCGACCATCGGAGAGAGAGGTTACTTCCAGAGGCGGTACTACGGCCCGGAGCCGTACCGCGGAACGGAGAACGACACGGACCTATGAAGTTCGGACTTATCCAGTACGCCGAGAGTCTACGTCTCACCGGGAGTCCACACCTACAGGCCACGGACTTTAGATCAGCATATGGGACCATGGCTCTGAGAGATCACGGCCCAATGCAGAACTCCGAGACCCCGTCAAGCCAAGAGCCTACAGGGACTACCGGGATACCGAGAGAATAGGCAAAGTGCAGACCAGTCAAGCCCAAGCCACGGCGATACGGTTTACTTCTACTGCACCGGCAAGAGTGCTGACACGGACTCCACTAGACAGCCCCGTCACAGACACGGATCAAAGCGAGTCCTCGGATATCAACTCCCGTTCATCGAAGTCCCCAAAGAACCGCCGTACCCCGGAGACACAGACGGACACGGCGAAGAAGGCAGTCCGAGAATCAAGATCACGGACTCCCTCACTACAGCGGGACCCCGGCTCAAGCACACCTCACCGGGACCACGGCACGGAGAAGTCACGGCCCTATACGGAACGCCGAGAGTCGGACAAGCCAAGGGCCTACAGGGAACACCGGGATTCCAAGGAATCACGGCCCTATCCAGACCGCCGGGACTCCGACATCGGAGCACCTCGGGAGGAAACTATAGCCCGGAGCCGTACCATGGAACGGGAGACCACACGGACCTATCCGGCACACCGAGAGTCTACATCTGAGAAGTCACGGACTCAAGCAGAACGGACTTATACAGATCACCGAGACTCTACATCCAAGAAGGCACGGATCTATGAGGAACGGACTCAGCCAGAGCGCCGTGAGCCGGCCTCTACTCCAGCTTGGACCCGTACAACGGAGCCACACCTCGGTACTACGGGGAAACTATAGCCCGGAGCCGTACCACGGAACGGGAGACCACACGGACCTATCCAGCACACCGAGAGTCTGCATCTGAGAAGTCACGGACTCAAGCAGAACGGACTTATACAGATCACCGAGACTCTACATCCAAGAAGGCACGGATCTATGAGGAACGGACTCAGCCAGAGCGCTGTGAGCCGGCCTCTACTCCAGCTTGGACCCGTACAACGGAGCCACACCCAGGGGTTTTTCTTGACAGTTTTTCATCGGGGTAACCCCTTTTCATCGGGGTAACCCCGATGAAAAACAAATAAGAATTGAGTTTTGACGTTTTTTTGGAAATTGAGTTTTCCATGAAAAAATTGAGTATTTTATTTTTCGGACATTTTTCGGACATTTCGGACATTCGCGCGCCGTAGGCGCGCGAAAAAATTGAGTTTCCTTCATTAAACTTGAGTTTCTGTAACGAAATGCAAAGATAATACAGCTCGCGAGAAGAAAGAAAAGACTGCACTCACGTGGCGGAAGAGCGACGTGTGCGTTGTTGTTGTTGTACGCACCGCATACGTTTTGTTCTTCTATGTTTTGATGACGTAATGCGCTAACTAACCCTCGGAAACCTTTGCTAGATTATTTTTTGGGAGTCTCGAATACTTTCTGTAATGGTTCCCGACTGGCGCCAAATGACTCAAGTGTATTCTCCTTCGCTCGGCTGTTGGTGCAAAGCCACCTACGTTAAACCCAACAGGCGAAAACAGCCTATATGAAGGAATTGAATCCGGCTAACACGTGGTCCTCGCAGCGAATAACACGAGGGTGAAAATGAAACCTGGGACATTCATGATTTGGATATCAATTCGCAGATGAATTTGATTCGGATTCGTTCATAATTAGATTGATAAACAATTTTCCCTAAGACAGCACATCGGGCAAAGTAGAATCAAGCGGTAAGGAAATTTGTGAAAATAAAAATGGATTGTTTCTTCAGAGACATTGCCTGCATGAGACCTGTCATGAAGAACAACAACGCAGTCTACCACTTTGCGTTGAGAAGACGCATTTCTTCAGAAGTCAGTTTATTTGAGGTCAAGATTTTAACTTTAACGGCACTGCACTTCTTGTTTATGTCTGCGACTCTTGAATTTTTGTTGGTAATTTTTATCTTTCACTGTAAAAACCATCATGGTATGAAATGAAAATATGTGGGACAAAAATATCAGGAATTTCCTTATTTTTTTAATGTTGCTGCGTACCGGTATCTGATATAAATCCATGCCAAACTGTTCTGCCTAGTCTTTATACAAAGGTTCATTATAATTGTTTTACTGCTTGCCAGGAAATGAGGCAGGTGGCCAGATTTTATTTTTTATTTATTTTTTTTTTTTTTTTGCAATGCAGACAATCGCAATTGTTTTGTTTTTTGCGATACAAAGATACAAAAGAAATAAGATTCAGACTATATATACTTACCACTTAGCAAAAAATGTTTAGGTTGAATACTGCTGGAGATAACCAATCACTCGCCTGAACTAATTTAAGGGTGTGCTATTTTAGGTGTGCTAACCACCCTCCTAAGAATAAATAAATGAAATGATTTCAATCAATTTCCCATTGAGAAGTTTACATCTAGTTGCACAGTGACCAGCACTGATGGAAGTGGCAACTGGTCAAGAAATGCTGGGTGTGAGAAATTTGGATTCTCACAAACTGTGCCACTGGGAATCCAAAGTCCGCAAATTTGGATTTAAATTGAGTTTTATTGAATTCAGAAATTGAGTAGATGATAAATTTTTGTCAAGAATAACCCCTGCACACTTCGGTACTACGGGGAAACTATAACCCGGAGCCGTACCACGGAACGGGAGACCACACGGACCTATCCAGCACACCGAGAGTCTACATCTGAGAAGTCACGGACTCAAGCAGAACGGACTTATACAGATCACCGAGACTCCATATCCAAGAAGACGCGGACTTATGAGGAACGGACTCAGCCAGAACGCCGTGAGCCGGCCTCTACTCCAGCTTGGACCCGTACAACGGAGCCACACCTCGGTACTACGGCAAGCAGATCTCGTAAACGAAGTCGCACACCGTTACAACGCCGAGATTCCTATCCTGTACGTCATCATCGGGAGAGGGACCGTCCTAGACGTCGGACCCCTTCACCTAGTCCAGCCTATCGGAGTCGGTACCATAGAGACCATACCCCGGAGCGACCTTACAACAGACGAGGGAGAAGCCGTTTACCGGTTTCCCGTCAACAAGCATTGATGGCGAGGAACGGACGTCTACCCACCATCACCGTAGCCCGGAGCATCGGGATAAAACGGAACTCCAGAGATGAACAGGGACTCGTAGATCACCATTCTGGACCTGCCCCCTAGGAACAGACTTCTGCTCCAGGGGTACCTTCCAAGGCAAGCCTGGTCAAGAAACACAGTCATCTCCCGGCTTCACAGCCCCTTACCGGGGTAGAGGTTCCTTCATCAGAGACCCGTGAGATGACACGACCCATTCTTCTAGCAACGGTGGGAGGCCCGTTGGTCGAGTGATTTAGATCCCCGACATACAGTGCTGGCAATTAGGTGCCTGACTCTGGGGTCGCTGGTTCGAATCCTGCACGGGACTCGACCAGACTCAGACTCGGACTATGAGGATCACGCACGACGTTCCACTTCCTCGGCATCCTCATCTCATACAGATTCACCTCCTACGTCAGGCGGAGGTAGAAGAATAAGACATGCTACCCTTCAAAGCCAGGATAGCGGCGGTACACACGTTGACTCCAGAGATGCCCAGACCGGTGGTCGGCGATGACAAGCAGCCTGATGACCCTGCCGGGAACGGAGAAAACTTACTACGGCATCTCTTTACGGTTTAAACAAACCTTCTGAGGAGGAAGCTGCGCCAACCTGCGCACCATCTCCAGCATCAGCCAACCTTTACGACGCACTGGATCGACAATTGGAGACTTCGTCATCTCTCCAGGAGCCCGGTCCTTACAGGGCTTACACTCTTCACGGAGACAATCCACCGTTCAGGGCCCGAAGTCTGAACCGGATCTTGACAGACTGTTGAACTTCACGAGGACACCAGCGGGGGTACTTCAACAGAAGCAAGCCTGTGCTGTGGAAGATATGATGCTGACACAACACAGAATTACATCATACTCTGATTGGTTCCTGACGGCTATTTCCAAGGTGATTCAGGATCCAGACGTGAAGCATAAGATGGATCCTTGACCTTTTCACGGCCCAAGATGGATTTCCTCGGCGCCTTATCGACTCTTAACAGAGGAGGTCGCCACGGAGGTCTCTCCTGTCAGAACTCGGACAACCCAAGCTAGATGCTCAGAGTGGTGTTCGCCCTTACAAGAGAGGACAGTTCCAGGGTAAAGAGGGAATCTTCCGACCGGGACAGGGGCAACCTCGTCAGTCAGAATTGATGGTTCTCAAGCTTCACCTTCAAACCACTAGTCATCCTTTCATCCTTCCCAAGCTTCGAGTCTTCACTCACCTGATTGTAGAACGGTCGACCCTGATGATATAGAAGATCAGCGTCACTCTTTGTCAAGTTTTCGTCGAAGAAGTCAGTCCTTACGTGAGGTCTACTCCAAGTCCCGACACTTCATCTGACGATCATCCTCAGTCTTCTAAGAGCCGGATCCTACTCCTCATCGGATAATCTAGGACTCCACCTACACCCGACATCATGATCAAGGGAATCTATTTCGGGAGAAACGGCTAGTCGGTTTTGACTTAACCCGTTTTTCTTTGGGGTGAGACATCCAGTCTACAGTGGGCAAGCCTAGTTTCACATTGAGGTCCCTTCCAAGGCCAAGTCAACACGGACCCGGACACTGGAATAGGACACGAGGATAAAGTCATCTCTAATCCGGAATGCGAATTAGGACTCCAGAACAGAACCTGGGACTCCAGCATTCAGCGGGATGACAGTAGAGACCGGACCAGACGACGGAGCCGGACACTTACTGAGCATATTCGACTCTACAGGAGTTGGACTCCGACTCACGATTGTCGTCACTTTTCGATGATCATGGCGGTCCAGGGATATTTCCAGGGACCCCACGGATTATGTAGTACGGCTACATTCAAGCGGCAAGCAGGGTTCCGGCATATGGAACCTGCACCGAGAACCAGACCATCAACACCATGACCCAGAGGTCCGTTGGATGGAACTACAGTCTACTACTCACCCGGGGCCTAGCACAGTTTTGGCTAGATCCAGGTACTCCTCATTACAGTTCTCAACTACAACTGCTCCTGAGGGCAAGAACAAGCAATCTAAGGATGCTCGTCCCGGAACATCTTCACCCCCCTTCCAGAGTGGCGATGCCGGATCCAGTTTCAACCGAGCACATAGAAGTTCACATTCACCGATGCGGAATTCATAACTTAGAGGGGTCCATTAGTCCGGCAACAGATAGCCGACACATCACATGGATACCACGATAGACAAGCAACGCATCATCTTCCTTAGGGATATCTACGCTAAGAAGGCGGTTCCCCTTGGAGGTTGCGGTTGTACAACACATCAGCATTGATTACGAACGTTCAGTACGGTCGTCAGTTGCGTCAAGTTTGGGGGGGAGCAAGATTCCAGTCACTGTCTTCTAGAAACATCAACACTGGCCTAGCAGCACGGTATCAGCAATACCATGTCACAACACCATGTGTTTCACATCACTTCAGGGTTCCCGCCGACAGCTTCCTCCAAGTCCTACAGGGTACTACAACCGGAAGATCACTTTTCCACGGAGGCACCGGGACCCGCAACGGCCGAACCCCCACGTCTGCTACGGTCCAGATTTTCCTTGCAGACCAGGGTTTTTCTCCAGGACCAATTGTACAGACAATGACAGCAGCAAGCTACTATTTACTGTACAGTCGCATCAAGCCCGGAGAATGTACTATAGTAGAGGACCTGTGGCCAACACTGTTTCTGTTCCAGCAACAGCTGGTTTTTCCTTCTGCATCTGTATCAGGACAGGGAATCTCAGTCAAGCAGTACACAGGGGTATCACTCAGCATCATCCAGGGTTGTCAAGTTCACCCACGGAATCGACTACATTCCAGCATTTCGGCTTTCCATGGTCTTCACCTTACAGTCTCGCCGAACACATCAATTACCACCCAAGGAGACCTGGATGTGGTACTAGGGCATTCTTACGCCTGCCATTCAAACCAGTTCTACCAACTGTAGTCAAGATCCTGTCCTGCAAGACAGCTCCATGACAGTCTTCACTACGCAATCAGAGCATTGCGCAGTAGAACCTAGTTCCCTTGACAGGGATGACAGACTGGTCAACCAGATCCTTTCATCCCATCCCGGATTTCGTCATTTAGAACGATTCCACACGTCAGGGACCAGACGTCCAAAGACTGTACCAGATTCCAGCGCTAACAGATTTCGTGTACCTGCTGGAGGAGAAGAGGTTTTTCTATATCCAGTCAGAGGCCTGGAGCACTCTTTATAGAACCGACAAGGGGTTCCAGCTATCTTCTTCTCTCATCACTTCTAACAGACCCATCAGCGGACATCACTAGTTCATGATCACCGTCTGGGTTGAAGAAGACTGCCGACTGGTTTAACCAACTCGCCATCAACGCTCCTTCTCCTTTATGGAGACATCGTCTCACAAGATTAGAGCCAGTGTGACGTCCGGGCCACTTTGGGGAAAACTTATCGTTGAACGATACTGTTGACACCTGCGCTTGGACGATCAATTCAACTCATGCTGATTGCTATCTTCAGACATGTCTGTACAGACAGATAGGATGACTACACTGGACCTGTAGCTACAGCCCAGGGTATAGTCTACCACTCCTATCAAAAAAGGGGGGGGGCGCCGCTCAAGCAAGCAAGATCCCGACAATTCCACAAGCATAGAGGACAGACCATGCCGGAGACGAAGGGACTTCAAGGCATCACGATGGCATCTGATTATCTAGCCAAGTATGCGAGCAAAGGGTAGGAACAGAGTCCACCTCTCGCCGCATTACTTGTAATACCTCGAACTCCCTACGCCTCTATACGACACGGGAATTATCAGGATATTACTGGGCATATTAGATTTACAAAATCAGAACAAGGCGTGCTCCGCTTAATCCAAAAGCAAGTCACAAGGCCGGCTACCCAACCTCCTCTGTTGGGAGTCTGGCATTTAAGTGATAACAGGTGAAGATTTGAGACACAAACATTAAACATTTATAAATAATGTTAGTGTTTGTTATCAAATCAAACCTGTTATCAACGTTGATTTGCCCAACCCATCCTCCCCTCTTTGCTCGGCCTTGACTCAAAACAGGTCTTGCTCAACATGGGAAAAAGAGTGATGGACATGCGCGGAGAGCACGCCACCTGGCGGACGATCGACGCAGCGATCAGGGGAGATAATTTTGTTTGCAGGAGATCTCCAAATGGAGGATATTGGCATTTAAGTGATAACAGGTTTGATTTGATAACAAACACTAACATTATTTATAAATGTTTAATGTTTCAGCAGCACTATCTATAAGAGCATGTTAATGTGATGAGGTTATTTTTAACGGAATTGTCTATGCATCCCCAAAGATGTTCCCCAAATAATTTCTTTTGTATCTTCTGATCCGTCGCACATAAAAAATGCAGCTAATAGCAAAGTTTCATGTTGAAACAGTGACAGATGGGATGAAGTAGAACTTCACCATAGAATACGATTTTGACTGGTGCATAAACTGATAATTCAGCCTATAGACCAGTTTTCTTCTGATCTTGAAGTTCAGGTGAAAGCAAAAAAAAAATAAAAAAATCTTGCCTTGTGAGATCAGTGCAGTTGCATGTATTGTTCCAACTGAGTAATTTGTACTAGTAACAATTCTTTCAAACTGTTTTATATATAAAAACCAAATTAACTAAGAAATATCTTTGTGACCAAGAGTTCCTGCCAAATTAAACAAAATTGCTTTCTTTCTCATTGGATTGAAGGTTTGTTTCACATGGATGAGCTGAGCATTATAACACTACTCCACTACTCATTTTACATACTGTTGGTGGTGTTTGAACGACCAGAGAAGATTCGAGCCATAGGTCTACATGAACCAGTGGGCCCCTGCTCAGAGAAGGTACGCGTCCACACAGCATTTGGTCATGTAAGTTATACCTCCATTGCCTCAGATTCTTTACCTGCCGTCAGCTGCGTATCTACAATCAACTAAGGGCTGTTCCAGAAAATGGTACATGGGGTGAGGGGGGAGGATACTTTTTCTGATCCCACCCACCCATATATCATTTATCCTATCTCTCTTATATTAAAAGACTGTATACAACCTACCATTCATATATACAACCTACCATTCATATATACAACCTACCATTCATATATACAACCTACCATTCATATATACAACCTACCATTCATATATACAACCTACCATTCATATATACAACCTACCATTCATATATACAACCTACCATTCATATATACAACCTACCATTCATATATTCATATATACAACTACCATTCATATATACAAGCTACCATTCATATATACAACCTACCATTGATATATACAACCTACCATTGATATATACAACCTACCATTGATATATACAACCTACCATTCATATATACAACCTACCATTGATATATACAACCTACCATTGATATATACAACCTACCATTCATATATACAACCTACCATTCATATATACAACCTACCATTGATATACACAACCTACCATTCATATACACAACCTACCATTCATATACACAACCTACCATTCATATACACAACCTACCATTCATATACACAACCTACCATTCATATATACAACCTACCATTCATATATACAACCTACCATTGATATATACAACCTACCATTCATATATACAACCTACCATTCATATATACAACCTACCATTGATATATACAACCTACCATTCATATATACAACCTACCATTCATATATACAACCTACCATTGATATATACAACCTACCATTGATATATACAACCTACCATTGATATATGCAACCTACCATTCATATATGCAACCTACCATTCATATATGCAACCTACCATTCATATATACAACCTACCATTCATATATACAACCTACCATTGATATATACAACCTACCATTCATATATACAACCTACCATTGATATATACAACCTACCATTGATATATACAACCTACCATTGATATGTACAACCTACCATTCATATATACAACCTACCATTCATATATACAACCTACCATTCATATATACAACCTACCATTCATATATACAACCTACCATTCATATATACAACCTACCATTGATATATACAACCTACCATTGATATATACAACCTACCATTCATATATACAACCTACCATTCATATATACAACCTACCATTCATATATACAACCTACCATTCATATATACAACCTACCATTCATATATACAACCTACCATTGATATATACAACCTACCATTGATATACCATTCATATATACAACCTACCATTCATATATACAACCTACCATTCATATATACAACCTACCATTGATATATACAACCTACCATTGATATATACAACCTACCATTCATATATACAACCTACCATTCATATATACAACCTACCATTCATATATACAACCTACCATTCATATATACAACCTACCATTCATATATACAACCTACCATTCATATATACAACCTACCATTCATATATACAACCTACCATTCATATATATAACCTACCATTCATATATACAACCTACCATTCATATACCAGAGAACTGAATAATCTTCCCCTCATCCCATGTACTTTGATCTGAAACAGTCGAAACTTGTATTAATGCATCTCTGAATATGAGTTAAAATATTTACATACCCGCCATTATCAGATTTTTCAAGGCTTGAATGTAAAATTCCTCAACACAAAACACAGAATCCCAAATATTTTGGTGCGCTTCATACATGTAGTCTTGCAAGGGCAAATAAGGCTAAAACATCCATGGGGCAGTTTCAAAGGATGCTTGCTTGAAGAGGGGTGGAGCAAGAGTTATCACCCCTCTTTCACAAAATCACTATGACACCTCCGGTAGTGAAAGTGAGCATTTTGGGCTGTAGATTCATTCATACAAGCGATCCAAACCAGCCAAGAAGAAAAGTGTGATAAACACCTGTAGAATTATTCTGGAACATTGGAAGTGCCAATGCCTTAGGGATTTTATTTTTACTTTTGCATTTTTTGATGCCAGCTGTACTTACAACATTTATGATGAGCTAAAATTAGTCGAGGTTTGCATTGCACCATGGGAAGGAAACATGGCTGGTTTCCAAACTGTCCAGTGATGTGTATTGTTGAAGAATGAATACCAAAAAGAATTTTCCAGGTGTGAAAAAATAGTGTGTGTGTGTGTGTGTACCTGGTTGGGGGGGGGGATCACAACTACATATTCTGCCAATGGGCACAATTTAATCTGGGGATTCACCTATTTGCAGGGATCCAGTTGCTGCACACCAATGTGTGGTATCCGACTGATTGTCCCACCCAGTGGTGGTGTACAATACATGCTAATAACGGAATATTATTGCGACTCTAAGTATGCTACTACAACTCCTCTTCACCCCCTACATCCGACCGTCACCAGCCGGTGAAACGGGAGCCAGCCGGTGGGGCTATTTTTGCAGCAAAGATGAGGTGGTGTTAGTAACTGGGATTTCTTTCGCATTTCTTCTTAGATTGTGGGCAATATTAATGGATATTCATTCATGGGAAATAACAGTCGTCATTTCAATCGTTCGGTTAAGTAGCAGAACGCCCTGTACTTAAAGATAAACACGGGGAGCGATGTTGTTTTAGAACGAAATTTCGTTTTCAAGTTGCTCGCATCCTTAATAACTGACACTAATCGATAAAGATTATCCTGGGTAATTATTCCTTATTCAATGCTCTTTGTATGTCACCCAAACTTTTATGAATTTAATTAGCGTAATCATTGATATTAATTAAACAGTTGCACCAGGTGCGTCTATTCAGGCGACGGTTAACAGCACTAGCATGCGACGGTGGCCAGCAAGGACTCGAGCTGGTGTGCTACGGTGAACAGCAAAAATATTACTTCTGGAAACGTAGTAATATATTCACCAATGAATGAGTGTTAGACATATATTCACTGGAATATACGAATCGAAAAAGTTCCAACCACGAATTCTTGCGATGTTCCCACCAAAAGACACCCACATTTTGTATTCCACCACACGATCTTCAGGCAGATGCAGGCGGAACCACGTGGTTATTGCGTGCAATACCAATATGGTAATTATGTTTATTATCCTATTTCAGATTGGACACACTCCTCCGTACATGGAATAGGTCTCCTGCTGTTATATGGAATATAGAATAGATCTTTGGATTATGGACGCGGAAATTCATTAATGGACGACGGCTGAATATTGAATGACGGACTAGACGCTTGTCTATATAGATTATGGATCCGAAAATTCTTTAGTGGATGACGGCTAAATATTGAATGACAGACTAGACGCTTGTATATGGATACATTCCTTTGTTATTACTGCCCAAGATGATTTTAGATGACCACAGCGGCCTCATTTCACATATCCTTGTCTGCATATATATATATATATATAGCTTTATTTACTGAGGGTGACTCTGTCAGTTACAAAACTGTTCTTCCCGGAGGCCCTCGAGAAAAGATATTAATACATAACCAATAATACAATATTCTATATACATGATATAGAGAGATGAGAAGGCAGAGATTAAAGTTGTACAATAAGATGAAAAGACGGCATGAGTAAAGACAGTTTTTTTTTTGTTTTTTTTTTTATGCACATGTAGTTTGTTTTATAGTTTTCATGAGTCTGGACTTGAAAGCACTGAGAGAAGGGGCTCCCCTAATATTACTATCAAGGGAGTTCCATATCAGTGCACCTGAATAGCTGAGACTTTGCTTTAGGTAGTTTGTTCTGGGTCTGGGAAGATAGAGCTTATTGTTCTCAGCTGATCTAAGATTTTGGGTGGTAATTTCATTGATATACTTGAATAGAGAATTTAGGTAAGGTGGACAGAGATCATGGGTGATTTTGAACATGAAAACAGCTTTTTGGTAGGTTATTCTCTCATGTACACTAACCCAATTAAGTTCCTTGAAGAGTGTTTCTGTTGGAGTCAGGTAGTGAGATTTCAGAATTATTCTGGCTGCTCTTTTTTGAAGCTTGAAAACTCTATCCAACTGTGTTGTCGTTGCATTCCCCCATATTGTCAGGCAGTAGTCTATGTGTGGAAGAATGTATGCATTGTAATAAGTGACCGATGCTTCTTTCCTGAGAAGGTGTCTGTGTCTGTAGAGGATACCAATTTTTGATGAGATCTTGTGGCAGACAGAATCAACATGATCATTCCAGCTAAGAGTTTGGTCAACAGTCAGGCCTAAAATCTTGTCTGTTTTAACATTTTGTAAATCTTTTCCATTGACAGTGATTGTGTAATGTATGATCATGCTTTTTTGAGTTGTGTTTAGTTGTGAGAACCATAATTGTTGACTTAGATGTGTGGATGTACATTTTGTTATAAAAATTTGCATTCCTTTCTCATGTGTGGAAGGCCTCGTTACTAAAACAAATTGGGTTTGGCATAATGATTTTAGATACCGGACCGGAAGTAATCAATTAGCTCAAGTTAACAGTATATAATACGGTAGAATAATAGGCCATAATCCGATATAATTAACATTCTACAGGCATTTTGGTTAAAAAAAATTCAATCCACGAAAACAAATTCGGGTCATCATAGTAAATTCAGATACTGAATAATCAATTAATTTCATAATCATGCAGCAGGCGAATAATATAGACATTATGTCAACATTATTAACAATGTAACCCTTACTGATTGCCAACCCGCACCAACGCAATATTCTTATACACATAACACAAATTGGGATCGATTTTAGATATCGGTAACGGAGACAAACAATTAGCTCAAGTCTCTAAGACGGTAGGCCTATACGTCGATTAAAATACAGCAGCATAATCCTAACTAAAACAGGCATCCGTTTGCATGGGTTTAAAGTTTCCATTACACGAAAACAAAGTCGGATGCTGCACCACAATAGGCCATAAAAATCTTCAGAACTTATTACAAGACTTCCAAATAACAAATTGATTTTCAAATATGAACATAGCGAAATTGGCCTCAAGTCCATAAATGTATACTGCAGGGGCGTCGCTAGGGGAGAGGGGTCGTCAGGTGCGAACGACCCCCCCCCCCCCGGACACGCAAAAAAAAGTGTTACTAGTCCGTCTCCAGAAACGTATGCATGCTCCGTTCCAGTAGTGACGCATCAGTTCGCTCAACAATGGTTCACCGCGACATTACTTTTTGGCGTTCCCTGAACATACACCATAAAGTGGATTATGAAAGAGCTGTAGCTCTGTTCATGAGACGCCACCCTGGACGGATACAGCAGGGGAACCCTCGACGGATAAAGCACTGTACCCTCGCCTGTTAGGCTGTGAGGATCGCTCATTTTAGCTTTGTGTAAATGAATTGCTATCATATTGGTTCTAATGTTCCATGATGTAAAGGCCATCGTTTTTTTATGTGTTATATAGAAAGTTAAATGGATTCACGCATGAAGTATGATTTTTTTCAATATCGACGAGTGCTTATAAATGCGAAACATACGTGAAAATAGAACCATAAATCTGCATACATTATGTTCGAATTTATTTCTGGGAAAACGCTTAGAACGCATCTCTGGAGATCTGGAACTTCGGAGCATCCGGGGCCTAGCGGCCCGTGGACCCTCGCCTGTTGGGCTGTGAGGATTTCCTTGTTTTATCTTTGTGTGAATGAATCGTATCTGTAGGCATATTGGTTTCCCTCCCAAGAACTAAAAGTCATCGTTTTGTATGTTTTAGATATAAGTAGAACGTCAAATGGATGCGGGCATGAGGTGCGATGTTTTCAATATCGATGCATGCTTATAATTGCGAAAAAAATCGTGAAAATAGAATCATAAATGTGCATGCAGTATGACAGTATGATCAGTTTTATTTCCGGAAAAACGTTCAGAACGCATCTGAAGGCGGCCCTTGGATCCCCGCCTGTTGAGCTGTGATAGTGGCTGTGATTCCAATGTGCGTCTTCAAGTGCACCTTCAAATTGAATCTTCCACAAGTGTCGCATAAGTAGCGTTGACTGTGCTTTGCCGTCATGTGTTCTTGCAACTTCTCATCTGTATCAAAAAACAGAGTACAACGTCCATAATTAAAGGGATACGCTGTCATGCGTTTTTCTGTGTCTCACCAAGTGGTCTTCTGTCTTATAGCTGACCCCACATGTTGAACATATATATGTTTTGCCTGAAGGCCCTGGAGCCACATTTCCTTCCACAATTTCGGCAAAGGGCAATTCAAAGAAAGAGCCATTGGCTGGATCAATAGGTACCTCCTCATCTTCGTCTGACATAGCCTATATGTTGTGATAAAATGTCGGAGAACAATATACAATAATTAGCCTATCGCCATGTTAGATCTACAACACATAACATATACGCCATTGTTTTAACGTCATATTGTATGACGTCACAATGTACAGGGAATCTCACGTTGGAGAGATCCGCGCGACGCAGAGAGCCTAACCCACATTTCTGAACATTTGGTCCCTAAATATAATTCATAATGATCTGATTCGTAATCCGTTTTTGGTCGCTCATACAACACTGTTTTAAATGCAAGACAAGACTAACACATGCTGATCACTGTTGCATATATTTGCTGTTCACCGTCTCACTATAACTTTTCTTGATGCTGTTCACCGTCGCCTGAATAGACGCACGTGGTGCAACTTTTTAATTAATATCAACGATTACGCTAATTAAATTCATAGAAGTTTGGGTGACATACAAAGAGCATTGAATAAGGAATAATTACCCATGATAATCTTTATCGATTAGTGTCAGTTATTTAGGATGCGAACAACTTGAAAACGAAATTTTGTTCTAAAACAATATCGCTCCCCGTGTTCGTACGATATCTTTAAGTAAAAGGCGTTCTGCTACTTAACCGAACGATTGAAATTTCCCATGAATGAATATCCATTAATATTGCCCACAATCTGAGAAGAAATGCGAAAGAAATCCCAATTACTAACACCACCTCATCTTTGCTGCAAAAATAGCCCCACCGGCTGGCTCCCGTTTCACCGGCTGGCGACGGTCGGATGTAGGGGGTGCTCTTCAAAATTTTGATCTTTCGAGAAGTTCTGATTAGATAGATCACTTCCTATAGTGAACACCAGTCATATTTGACATTCTTTACTTTCAGGTTCTGTCCAAGAATAAATTCCTCTGTCTGGACTCGTATGATGAGGGTTACTATGACTTCAATTGTACGAAGCACCTGCCTAAGCCTGGAGAGGACTGGTACACAGTGTGTGGGAATGCCTTCACTAACCATGTCGAGTATATCTGTGTGGTCACATTCTTCTCTCTCCTAGGCTTCTATTTCTACTGGCAGGCCAACAGTCGATCGGGGGCACTACCCCAACACAAAATTTCTAAAATAAAAACAAATTAAATGTTGATGAAATTACTGATTTTCAGAAAATTAAGAAATCGTTGAAGAAGACAATTGAACATGCAAAAGCATCAGAGTACATTTGTTATGTACATGATACATGTACATGTTTTATGCATCCATTTAGAGGTTACGAGGCGTATCTTTTCCGGATAATCCATAGATCAGTAAATCATACATGAAACCATTTACCAGGGAATATTATTTTTACAGCTTAAGTGAACTCTGCTGGCACAAATCTCAAACAGAGAGCACCACAGGGTGAGTCAAAAAAAAAAAAATAAGGTTCACCTGTGGTTTTGTTCATTTATTTTATTTATTGTGTATATGAATATAACACATGGAAGGGTACCTCATCTCTGCACTATATTCACCCATGGTATGTTTTATTTATGGACAAAAATATACACATATTGTGTATATACCAATGGCGCTCACGAAAAGGAAGTGCATTCTCTTCATAACACAGAAATAATGAAGAAACAGGAATGAGACTCTTCACTGTTAGACTCATATTTCTGTTACACATGTTATCAATGCCTGGTAACAACTCTCAGAGAGAAAGTCATTCATAAT
Organism: Hanleya hanleyi; assembly: GCA_036873755.1. Classification (NCBI taxonomy): domain Eukaryota; kingdom Metazoa; phylum Mollusca; class Polyplacophora; order Lepidopleurida; family Hanleyidae; genus Hanleya; species Hanleya hanleyi. The sequence goes on from JAVTVY010019106.1 coordinate 36,508, forward strand.
ATGAATAGTTCACGACTTCACTCTGATCATTAAAGGTGAACTGAAAAGCTTTCCAATGTTCTGTTAAAAGGTCATAAAACAAGAACTTCTATAGTTGTTACAAATATGTGTGATAATAGTTCTGTGGTTTATTGTTTTATTTTGGGTATATGAGAAGTCAAAACTTATACCACCAGAAAACGAGAGCCAGAACGTCATCGCTTGCCTCCCGTTATTTGTGGAACGTCATGACGTTATAGTGGACCCCGCTCATTCATCCGACGTAGCATGACGTCACATTTAAATAAAACTTAAATGAAGGAGACCGCTATAACGTCATAACGTTCTACAAACCAAGCGAGACAAGCGATGCAAGTTTTCAAGGCGGATTTATATCAGGATAACTTAAATATTGCTATTAGTACAATTTTACAAAATATATTTGCCCCAAAAGCGTCTAAAAGTTATGTCACATAAGACAAGATGTATATAAGCAACATTTTAGATAAAATTAAAAGCTTTGCAGTTCACCTTTAAAGAAATTGAATGGATCATGCCAAAGTAGCATTAGTCTCACCGGCAGAGAATCCAGTACATTGATTATGTCAAGCCACCCTGTGTTATACTTTGATGTCATACTTTACTACGTATGCTGTAAATAGCATCGTAGTGTAACAAAGGGTAGCAGGACTTAAAAATTGTACTGGATTTTACCAGTGAGACTTATGTTACTCTGGCATGATTTCATTCAATTTCTTTAATTATCAGAGTGAAGTAATGAAAAACAAACCACCCACTGAGAATATTATCATGTTATGAACTTTAGGACCAACTGAACTAGGCAAAATGTGCAACAGAAATATCTGAAAATAGTCTTATTCAAGTGTCCGTATTCATTCATTTCCATGCTATGTAGAGAATGCACTTTCTATTCATGAATGTCACATTATATGTACATCTTCATCCATAAATAAAACATACCATGGTGAATATAATGCAGAGATGAAGTTCCCTTCCATTTGTTACAATAAATTTGATCTTCAGATGAATAAATTAACAAAACCACATTTTTTTTGACTCTGTACTTCAATCGGGTATGACAGGGGCTAACTATGAGCTGGGACTTGTTGGTAATAACCACTGTCAGCTTGTACAATTGAGGTCTAATTACTAGTATAGTGATTTAACTGATAAATAACAAGAGGTGACACAGTTTCAATCCTCGGGTCGACAAAATTAGTTCTCCTGCCATGCCTGCTGACATGGCTGTTTGCATGCTGATCAAAGTCATGTGATCTGTTTGTACAAGTTAAAACCACTTACATGTATACATGGCGGTTTATGTTAACCTCCCGTAGACAAGAAATTGTTCATTCCAGATATCAGATAGATATTATCAACAGAGTAGCCATGTGGGTTATTGAAGGAGAACGATGAAAATAACAAAAATACTGGCACGAGTTATGACCTGGGTTGTTAGAATTATTCTTCTACTCAACTAAGAGCAAGAATAGGGACATCTATTCACGGGAACTGTCTTTCGCAGAAAACCATTTACAGTAAACATAGTGACAGATAGTTTCACACAAAAAATAAGGCATTTAAGGTATTGCTTTATATGTTGCCATGTCAAATTGTGCATACATGTTGGAGTACTAACAACTGGTATTTTTGCATGCTATTCTACTCGTATTTCTTCTAATTTTTTCATACAGCATTTTTAGACTTTGGAGCAGAAAAAAACTTCTTTATGTCAACTGAGGCTAAACACTGTGACATGAATTATGTTATTTATCCCAAGAGCTGAAAAGATAGCTGATGAAATTTGTAGAATGTTAGCAGAATTTCTCTCCACAGATACCTGAAGTTAAGTTTTGCCATCTGAATAATTAGAAGAAATATGGTACATGATACAATGCCCCTTCATGTGGTTGTGATACTGTGTTACTCGTACCCTACTTGGTATAGTATAATCATGCCTCATGTCTTAGATGTATTACCCTCCGTAACCAATAGAAAGATCATGTGTATTGAGCAGATCCAACCTATCTGGCCTTTACGCTCCCATTACCACTGCGCTGTCTCAGAATGGCAAGATTATGTCTGCGTTACAAGTTCAACCGATTAAACTGTGGCAGTGGTTAATTATATTCGCAAAGGCACAAAACTCACTTTATGAAATCATTTGTAACATTTTGTTGATTGAAATAAAATTGTAACATTTGTAATTTACTTGATCCCATCCTCTATCAGTTATCATAATTGTTACTGTACATTATACATGTCACAGCAGATGAAATGAATTGTCTTCTTTTTACCTACTTAATATTTGGGCTGATATGTAACTTATGGTAGGACATGTATATGTATAACATGTATACGTAGTCCGTTCAATAACTGAGCTGTAACCAATCAAGCGTTACTGCATTGTTACCAACAGGTACCAAGTGTGGAAAATTGGGATGGTAACATAGCGGTAACTCATTGGTAACTGATTGGTAACTGCATGGTAGCCAATCAGTAGAAAATTCATAGGATCCAATGGGTGACCACTCAGTACCCGGTTGGTTACCGGTTAGTACTGATCAGTTGAAGACTGAAAGGTACCGCAAGGGGACCTTTCCTACCAGTACCAATCAGTTCTCCACCGACCAGTAGCCAACCAGTTACTGAGTGGTACTGGTTGGTGACGGCTTGCTGTGTATATGGCTTTTTATGAGATCAAATTTCAGGAGGATATTCTGAAAGATTACATCATGGAACATGTATGGGAAACATCCATTGTCCCAACCCACTATCGCCTGAAATATGCCTCGCCCGACCCAATAACCTGGAAAAGTCTTCTATAATCTTAAATCATGTACACTTATGGGAAACCTCTATTACCCCCTTCTCTTTCCCACCCCCAAGGGAACCCACTATAATGCTCAACTGAAGCCATGACCTGGAATGCTCGATCTGCATCAATCCCTAGCACAAGGTCAACTATATATAGTCTATGCAGCATGTTTAGCCTCTGCCATAATTCCAACTTCTTTGGATTTGGTTACTGCATTACTATAATTCTGAGGGTGGGAGGGGGGGGGGTGTTCGATTTTTCACAACGTGGAATGTAAGGGCAGCAACATTTGCTGAAAGTGCACAATTCTAGGGGGTTCAGAAAAATTTGAAAATCTAGACTTCATTTTGCACATTCTAGAGCCTCCTGGAGATCAATTTAGTGATGAGATATAGCTGCCATTGATTTGTTTTTTAGGGTACAAAAATGTGAAAAAAACTGACAAAAAAAAGGTTTTACAATTTGTGGGTTTATATGAATAAGTAAGGGTCATTAATTCGGGTGAAATACACAATACTATAGCAATGGCTTATTTCACGATTTTCTGTTACCTCCTATGTCTTGCCTATAGTTCCCAATCAACAACAGACAAAAATGCCTGTAGAAGTTGGTTCAAGTTTTAAACAAAAATTATGATGAGCTGAGATTATTCCTTGTTAGTGTTGTGTACTTTAGTTTTTTTGTTAGATTCATCTCTTGTGACAAACACCAGTAAGTTGAAAGTTCATTCAATTGTCATATTCACATTAGTCTGACATGTAACCCCTACAAGATATTTTATAATTCTGATATGCCTAATTCTGATATCCCCTAATTTATAATCCTAATGATATTTATTGAATTTACATTATCCAAAATATTGATTAATTGTTTTATCTGTTCTTGCTAACTTTGATCACTGCTGGATTAATATTTGATATTTTCTGTGTGAGGAACTTTCTATATTCAATATGAGTGAGGTACTTCCTTTTTTAGTATGACTTCAGAGTAAATGAAGATGGATCTCAATCTTAATTGTTAGTATACAATCAACTTTCATAGTGGATTATAGTGTTTTGCTCTATTATTACAACATGGAGTGAAGCTTAACCTGTAGCAATTTATAAACTTTCTTTGGTTATTTTTATAACATTTTAATTAATATGTAATTTAATGTACAGAGAAATAAACAAATTTTTATGATATTATTATAATGTTGTCTTATCATCTCTATGGAGCTCCATGGCTGGGGAAAGTAGTACAACATGGTTTTGGTGTTTATTTCATTTAAACCTTGTATGCGAGCTTGGAGGGATTCTAGCATACACTGGGTTTTGCAATGTGTGCACTTTCAACCAATCAAGGAATATTGGAAACTCGTGGCTAAGCTTCTGCCCGCTAACAGCAATATAAACAAGATTCCATTATCTAATTGGCGAAGCCATTGTCTAAGCTTAAATGAGGAACGTCGAAACACACCTGTACAGTCGCAAATTTCACAATGCATTAAACATGAAGAACCGGACAAGCCAGGCTCTCTAGACCATAACATAACAGCTGACGAATTAAGAAAAGCAGTCAAAATAAAAGCCCAGGTACCAGACCTGGTCTTAAATGAAATGCTGAAATGTAGCTCTTGGCCATTAACTGACCATTTTCTTCATCTTTTTAATTCTATTCTCCATACAGGAAAATACCCAAGTTCATGGAGACTGTCTCATGTCATCCCACTACACAAAAAAGGTGACCAACTGGACACCAACAACTACTGTGGCATAGCATTATCAAGCTGTTTAAGCAAACTTTTCCTATCCATAATGGATAACTAACCACCTTGACACAAATAATCTGTTAGATCCAGCACAGTGTGGGTTTCGCAGACTGACCACAGAACTACTGATAACCTGTTTATTCTGAACACAATCATACAAACATACAAAAGTTAAAAACAACCAATTTATGCATGTTTCATTGATCTTCGGAAGGCCTTTGACTGGGGCTGGCGTGATGGCCTCATATACAAATTGAAACAATATAATATAACTGGTACATATATCAAGCCCGTAGGCTGGTTTGGCAATGGGGTGGTTCGGTAGAGAATATTGCGGAACTCCTAATGCGAGCGCGAAGCCCCGGAAATTTTTTCAAAATTTAGATGCCATATGGCGCGTTCTGGCGCATTTTGACAGCATATTTTCGACATCCGCCAACTGCATTTTTTCGACTGATAAATTCAGTGTATGAGTCTGACTATAATCGACTTGTTGTGTGAATGATAATCTTGTTGACTGGGAGATGGTTAATATTCAACCATGGGAAACCTCCTTTGATCAAGATTATTATCATTAACTCCTCACTCCGGTCATCTTCACCAGCCAAGTCAACTACATCGCAAAGCTCTCTACGCTGCCTTGACATTCTTGGCTGGTGGCAGAGGAGTACTGATCTGCGCCACCTAGCGGAAGTTTTAACGATGAGGGACTTTTTGCCTCCAGGAGTTGTTCCCCTTCAATTTCAAGTCGACCACACTCATAAGGCGATTCGTTATCGTTCGACCGTGCAGCGCGTCCCAAAAGCTGTCAACTGATCAGAACACCGATAGTGGCCGTGAAAATGCTTCTCCTGTGTGTTTTTTTCCGGCAGAATTTCCCCACACATTCGACACAGCTCGTTCTTAGTGGGGCCGCCATCGTATCGTATCGTATCGTATCCTTCCATCTTGGTAATCAACGCCCATTCTGATTGGATGCAGCAAGCCGTCTCTGCATTCCACTCATCGATGAGGATTCACGTTCCAACTTTACTAGAGAAGTATGCCAAGGCAATGTACAGAGCAACGTGAAGTACGTCGACTTGGCTAGAGAAGATGCACTCCGGTGTGGTGGTTAAGAGTGTCCGGGGATAAGTGTCCCGTTTCCTATCTTTTTATTGAGTGAAGAGTGTCGTACCTTTGGAGATATCTTGAGAAGAGTGTCCTAGCTGTTTTAGAAGATAGGAGCCGGACACTCTTAACCATGGGATAATCTTAGCCTCCACACCGGCCTGCCGATATATTTGTGCCACTTCAGTTCACACATGTTACGATCTGGTAAAGAGATAGATAAATCACGCCAACAATTCCTCCGATTCAGCCATCCTATTGTCAAGAAACTGGCCCATGTTTATTACTGTATATTTCGCTGCTATCTGTCATAAAGAACATGCAACACCATCTTCGCTCTCCAAGGCGGCTATATTCATAAAGTTTGTACTTGGTCTTGGCATGAAAAACACGTTTTAAACTGCGCCACTTTGTCAAATTGGGACTTAAAAGTTAAGAGTTTTCGTTAAATCATATAGCAGTGAATGTAATAATCTCCGAAAACAAATGACAAAATTAAATAAACAATTTAATCGATGGCCCTTAAACCCACACATTAAGTCAAAGTTTTTCAGTAAAAAAAAAAGAATACAGGAAAAAAGTACATCATGCCAGAAATAACTACAGAAGTAAACTTTTGAGAGAGCTCGATGAAATCTGTCAGAAAGATTCATCTGTTGCATGGGACATTTTGAAAAAAATGAAATCTGAAAATTCAAGCAGTGATCTCAGTGATAGAATAGATCTGAATAAATGGACGGACTATTTCACTGGGCTCCATCAGCAGAACTGTGATAATCTTAATGAGTTCAGAAAAGAAGAAATTAAGGCATCTCTAATGGATTTAGAACAAAACCTATTCCCTTCAGATCTTGATACTGTCATAACTGACAATGAACTGAACAATGCTTTGAAACAACTGAAAAACAATAAATCTGGTGGCATTGATAGCATTTTGAATGAGATGCTCAAAACTGCAATTCCCCACATGGTTGATACAGTGCTCCACTTGTTTAACTCTATCTTGAAGACTGGGACTTACCCCAAAAGTTGGGCAGTTGGTATTATTGTTCCCATTCACAAGAATGGTAATCCTCTTGAACCCTCTAATTATAGAGGCATTATACACTTGCCAGTTGCCTTGCTAAAGTATTTAACCAAATATTGTACACGAGACTTGCTAATATGGTCCTGGAGAATAACTCCATAAGCAAGTGTCAAATTGGCTTTAAAAAAGGATGTCGAACTAGTGATCACATTTTTGTGATGAAAACCCTCATAGATAAATATGCTAAACGCAAAGGAAAGCTATATGCTGCCTTTATAGACTTCAACAAGGCTTTCGATAGCGTGTCGCACGATGCCTCGTTCCTGAAAATGTTAAAATCTGGCATTACAGGGAACATGTACAAGGTTATAAAAAGTATGTATATGCTTAGTATATCTAGAGTCAAATCAAAGAATGGACTGGGTAAAGAGATTGCCATTACTCGAGGGGTACACCAGGGCAGTGTTTTGAGCCCGATTTTATTTAATTTGTTTATTAACGACCTATTAGAAGATTTTGAACAGACTAAGCTGCTCTGCACCAGTTCTCTTTGATGAACCTGTTCATAGTCTTGCTTATGCAGATGACATTGTTGTTCTATCATTAAGTAAGAATGGCCTGCAAGACAAGTTGGACATTCTCCAAAATTATATTAGTGACTGGGGCCTATCGATTAATATAAAGAAATCGAAGACTATTGTTTTTGGACAAAATCAGAAAAGCAAAGAACAGTGCCATATTGGTGTACAAACTCTTGAAAGTTGTAACTCATATAAATATCTAGGCCTTGTTCTGCACAGTAACGGAAAATTCAATGTAACTGTATCTAATCTTGCGAGCAGAGCCAATAAGGCTCTATTTAGTATAAGACAGGCCCTCAGTGTAGGGGACATTAACCCTATTTTGTCTTGCAAACTGTTTGATACCATGGTCAATCCAATTTTGACATATGGTGCAGAAATTTGGATTGGTTACCTGAAAGAGTTTGTCAATCCTACAGACCTACTGAATATATCAAATGATATTGAACGAGTTCATATGAAGTTTTGTAAACATGTGTTACGAGTAAACTCCAGGTCTACTATAATGCCGGTGTACGTGGAGAACTGGGGAGAACCCCTATTAATTTCTCTGCTATTGTAAAGAGCATTAAATATTTTTTCCATATTCGTGATGCTGATCCATCCTCCCTACTGTACAAGGCATTTCTTGAACAGTGTGAGGCTAATCGGGCAAACAATGCACAAAATTGGGTGCACTATATGAAACGTCTGCTACGAAGCCTTAAGTCGTATCACGTATGGGAAATTTTGGTTGCCCAAATCCCAAAGCTAGCACTAAGTTTATGAAAGTTGTTCTACATGAAATCTATGAGACAAAATGGAGAGACGAGGTATCATCTTCCAGCAAACTTGAAACATATAATCTCGTGAAATCTTATCCCCGCCATGAGCGAAATCTAATGTCTCCGAGTAATGGAAAACATAGATCTGCACTAGTTAAACTTCGAATCAGTGCCCATAGATTGGAAATTGAGACCGGTAGATACTCTAAAACCCAACGAAGTAATAGACTCTGTAATACATGTGGTGTGTTAGAGGATGAAAAACGCTTCCTTCTTAGCTGCTGCAAATTTTCTGAGCGTCGGGCAAAACTAATGGCTGAATTAGCGAACTTAATAAGCGATAAATCTATGTGCACTGTTGACATGTTTGTGGAGCTGTTATCCTGCACTAATCCACAAATTACTAAATATGTAGCCCATTTTGTTTACGACTGTTTAATTTAATGATCTGCAAACATTTATTGAACTGTGCTGAATGTGCACCGGAATTATCTGGAGTACTAATTAATCATTTGTTATACGCTGATGATTTAATTTTATTGTCAACCAGCACTGAAGGATTACAGAATTAAGTGTTTGGATTCTTTGTGGAGGTTTTGTTACGACTGGAAACTAGACTTAAATCCAGTGAAAACAAAAATTGTCCCATTCAACACAAACTTTAAATATAGTAAAAGTCTTGTGTTCACATATGGCGCCGTAAACATTGAGGTAGTTAGAGAACATATACCTATCTAGGAGTTATCTTCACCTACACTGACTGCTACAAATGTGCTAAAGTAAACAAAGCTCTGAGATGCTGGTTTAAATTAAGGAGATTGACAACTGTAGACTATGTCCCAATCAAGACTCTGATAACTCTGTACACTGCTGTTATAAAACCTGTAACTACTTAGGGAGCTGAAGTCTGGGGGTAGTAAATTACTTAATATACTATAAACAGTCTATTTCATAATAATGTTTGTGACATCTCCACAAAGATTAGTAAGTCAATATTTGGCGTGTCAAAATTTTCCTGCAATGTAGCAGGTTTGTCTGAAACCGATATGTATCCAATGTCAGTTGATATATATATATAAATATGTTGTGATATTGGTCAAGGCTGAGGATATGTCAGAGGATAGGCTACTATGGAGTGCTTATAATGCAGACTTAGAACCTATGTATTCACAACCCAAAAAATCCTGGAACTTCAGAATTTATCAACTGCTGGAACTTATCAATCTCAAGACTGTATGGGCTACATTCGGACAACAATTACATTCATTAATAAATTGTGCAACGTTAAAACTTAAACAATTGTTTCGTCACTCCACTGGCTCATCCTCTGATGCATCAAAGTCCTCGAAGCTTGATCTGTACTGGCAGATCAAGCGAACTGTTGGAGTAGATGATCATTTACACGAAGTCCGTATTTTCAACATAGACAAGCTCTCACAAAGCTGCGAACTAGCTCCCACATTCTGGTTGTTGAAACTGGGCGATATCTCCAACCCAACATTCCCAGGAATCTGAGGTTTTGCCCAGTCTGTGAGGATCAAGTCGTTTCCTATCCACACTGAGAATCCATACTGTTTAATATAGGAAAATAACATATGGTTAATTGGCGCTGAAGGGAGGTCATTTTCACCTTATGACCCCCCCACACACCCTTAGTGATGCCCTTGACTTTGTCTCTTTTGTTGGCAAAATGCTACAGAGAATCATGAACAATTATAAAAAAAACAAAAAAAAACAAGTATCATTGTGTAGCAAATCCTATCTCTTCAGCATGAGGCAATATTTTAACTATTCATAACTGGTGTAAATATGATAAACATGGATTAAATCATCCTGCTATTCCGAGAAAGGACCATTGTGCTCACATTTATAATAATTTTGGCAACTTCAGCCGAGGTTGAAAATAGTCCAGTTATCATTGATTCAAATATAGTAGATAGGAAAGAGAGCAGAAAAACGAACTGCTGGGAGCCGCGCATCTGCCACTGTTATCTGGGCAGAACTATTGCCTAAGGATTAACTTCAATTTTATTGCAAGTCCGGGATTAAGCTACCAAGAAGTGAAGTTTTCTTCAAATCTGCAAATTATTTATTTTCCTTATGAAAATTATTAATTATATGAAAATCATTTCAACTTTTACATACATATACATTGCCAGAATGTGCCTATGTTTACATAGCCCAGTACTGTGTTGTCCATCACAGGCAATGACATACAATTGTGTGCTGAGAGGGAGTCGTTTGCACCCAACGACCCCCTAGCAGTGCCCTTGACATGTACCTGAAATAATTATCACCTTTCTTACATATTTCTCCCACCAATCTTGGATGTTTAAAAAATTATGTGAAGAATAAACTGTAGCTCATTCATAATTCCAATATGTTATTTTTTTTATCAAAGTAGAAATAAAAGAAAAATAGAATAAATATATATTGTATGTGTCTTACATACAACATATTTTTTATTTTATTTGTAAAATAACATTTTTATGTTTTAAAATGTGTTTTCACGTTAATGTATCTTGAATTGATCCACAATCACTCTAGTTTCGTCACCTCACGCGAATTTGGTGTTATTGATGACTTGGGGGCCCAAACGATATGCTCGTTCAGTTGTGGAAATATGTTCGAGCTTGGTGGGATTCTAGCGTACAATGGAAATCGGCAAGTGCGCGCAATTTGACCAATCAACGTGCCGTATTTTAACCAATGAGATTGTCGCACATTGAACCAATGGAAGAGGTAATCCGAATCCATGCTAGCCAATGAAATTGAAGTATGCCGTGCTATATAAACCTGGCGGTTTTTACGAAATTCACTCATCTTTTCACCCGCTGCAAAGAAGACGACTTTGAACAGAGATGGCTCGTACAAAGCAGACCGCCCGTAAATCAACAGGAGGGAAGGCTCCCCGAAAGCAGCTCGCCACCAAGGCAGCTAGGAAGAGCGCCCCGGCCACCGGAGGAGTGAAGAAGCCCCACAGATACAGGCCAGGAACCGTTGCACTCCGTGAAATCAGACGTTACCAGAAGAGCACCGAGCTTCTCATACGCAAGCTTCCATTCCAACGTCTTGTCCGAGAAATCGCACAGGATTTCAAGACCGATCTGCGATTTCAGAGCTCTGCCGTCATGGCACTTCAGGAGGCGAGCGAATCTTACTTGGTCGGCCTTTTCGAGGACACGAACTTGTGCGCCATCCACGCCAAACGTGTGACCATCATGCCCAAGGATATCCAGCTGGCAAGAAGAATCCGTGGAGAGCGAGCCTAAACAGCGGCTAACCAAACAAATCCAACGGCCCTTTTCAGGGCCAACCATTTCTCCCGAAAGGGAAACTTCTAACAAAGCACTACAGGCCGCCAAACATTCCCGCCCCCTTCCCTCACGAGTTATTACGAAATTCAATGGCGGAAAATAATGCAAACTTTGGCACTTGAACCCTTGTGGAGAGATCATTGAGCTTTCTAAAAAAACGCCTACTATATTTTCACTGAACCGCAGAAGGCCTGTGTTCTATGGATAGTGTTCTCTAGAAAAATTATGATTTGATAATTGAATATACAATACCTCTCATTGATAATGCGAATAATTGTTGTACCATCAATATCTAGTTCAACAAGCTGAACCCTGCTGACATTACATCAATATCATGATATAGGCTGACAAATTATGACGTAACGGTAAAACTGATCATGAAACCTCGTGGGCTGTTCTACATATTAATATTTGGAAAGAGCAGTCCCTGTGTGCTGAGCACTTGTTTAATATTTTTTACTTTGATCGTGTGAAAACAATTCTATGAAAGTTCTGCTGGCAAAAAATTAGGGTCAAAGTATATGATAGGCTTGACAAGAAGCTATTTATTCAAGTTTGTCCTTTTCATAGATGCTCTTTGTTTCAGAAAATTACAGAATTTGGGGAAAATGTGCTGAATTTGAGGAAAATATGCTTAAATCATCCATGAATTCGGGAACTGCGCTGTGTTTTCAACCAATGTGTAATCATAATGGGACTTATTCTTGAAGAATGGTTTGCATTGTCCACTTTAGTAAATTCAGGGCTTTGTGTTTAGAATTAAGTACGCGAGTTAAAAATAGCCCGTGTCAAAATATTTAGGAGGGGATATTTGAAAGTCTGGAGAGGTTGCAATTATTATACGAACGGCGAGGGTTTTAGATAATTTTATTACGAATCGCCCCCCTGAACCTGCCGTACATCCTGTGCATTATTTTAAAATCTTGCGCACTGTTGTGAAATTATAGTAATGCATATATATCAGATATCGCCGTCTGCAGGGCTTCGTGTTTAGAATTAGTGCGTGAGCTAAAAATAGCTCTCATCAAAATATTTAGGAGAGGGTATTTAAAAGTCGGGCGAGTGATTGCAATATAATACAATATAAAATGTGACCGTTTACGTGAGCTAAAAATCACTCGACATGAATTTACGCGAGTGTTCGCGTGCAGGGGATAGTTGCACGAAACTTGCGTAAGTTCCGATGGACGTTCGGACTTACACATGCGTTGCGCTCACACTACGTCCGGCTCTACACGCGTTTCACGAACCGGACTCGAGGAAGACGTTATTACATACCGGTATCCATTTACGCAATGCCATGGTTCGCACACTACCTTGAAAATCTTGAATTGCCTTGAAAATGACAATTTAAAATTCAAGGCCTTGAAATGCCTTGAAAAATGGGAAATCGGGCCATGTACCTTGAAAAGGCCTTGAAAACGGGAATTCTTAGCATGTTGTCAGTTGTGTAAAGTTGAATGAATGTTGTATCGTCCTTTGTCATCCGTTAGCAAAAATAAGCCCCGATTATGACCGTATGATTATTTTCACAAATGGTTGTCACGCTGTGTAAAGGGAGACTATCCACGGTATACAGGTTCTCCTTGGAAATCAGAAACCTCACTTGATGTTACAGCGGCGGGTTCTGACCGTAATCTCGGTCACCGCATCTGCGCACTGAATATGTATAATGTCACCTGACCACGTGGGCCCGCTACATCGCGAACCCTCAGATTTCCATTGAGTTTTCATGCCGAATGAATATTTTTCTGGTTTCCGACAGGTCCAGCAGAACGAAGTGGTTTTTGGCGGCTTTTGAAAATTGTTTCGTTTTTGACATTGAACATCATCTGCTAAATAGAGATTGTGGAAATGGTGTGCCTTTTCAATACAAATTGGCTAAAGGATGACAAGTATAAGGACTGGCTTTGCCAGCATGCAGATAAACGCAAAGCTGGGTTTGGTGTGTGTAAGAAAGATTTTGACGTCGGCAAAATGGGCGAGTCAGCCTTGACTTCCCACATGTGTGGCAAAACACATATCAGCAGTATGGAAATTTAAGACGTATCACGAGGACCAGTAGCCCAATTACGGACTGCAAGGCTCAGAAAACGCCACATGGGTGACGGTGTGTGAATAAATAGGCTATCCACAAGACATCACGAACATTTTAATGTGACAGAAACATCAGACTATCACACATCTTTAACATAAGTGTCATATTTGAAATTTAATAGGCAGCGTATCGTCAATGCATGACAATGTTAAGTATGAACAATAATATCTCAGCAAGTCATTAGTAAAAGTGAAAAAAGGTAAGAAAACTCAAAAAATTTGTCTGTATTCCTTTATTACATAAAAAGTGTATACCTTGAAAACAGGAATTATTACCTTGAAAAGACCTTGAAAACTGGGGCCTCCATTGTGTACGAACCCTGCAATGCGTATGTTCCAGATTTTCGCCTCTGCAATAAATATCACTTGGAATTATGTTTAATTAGTATTGGATACAAGGTTTCGACCAGTGTGCTATAATCAGGCCTCTCAAGGAGCAAAATGAAGGCGAGTGATTCGTCACTCGCCTGAATTTAAGCTTAGGCGAGTGGGGCGAGTGCTTTTATCACTCGCCTGAGAAATTCCTGAGGCGAGTGAAATGCTGAAATTACTTCTACAAGTACATTACAGAATATGTGGGTCACATATGCGCGGTTCAGAACGGTGTTGTAGTCTTCTTTAATTCGGAACACTGATGTAAGTTCCTCTCCCCATTTTAGGTACGTTGATAGTTCTATCGGCTTTCCTTTCGGATTCGACATCGTGCAATTTTCCGCTAACATCTTGCTAACAGTGACAAAATTGTCAGGAACGAAAACGCAGGCGTGCTTGGCACCGGAATTGCGTGAGATCAATGAAAAGCATGGACTTGATCGTGGGACGAAAGTCAAGTCCGCGTAACATCGAGAGTAAATCAAAATCGAAAACTAATGTTTAAACGCAGTGATGTAATGTTAAACAAAATCGGAAACTACATGTAATGTTTAAAACGGCGTGATGCCATGGTGGTTTGAGCCGTGGTGTTTGACGGATTTTATATTTGCGGAAATCATAACCCACGGGCGGCTCAAAACGTGTCTGTATGGAAATACAAGGGAGGCAACCAGTCTACCTGTAATTTCGTTCCGACACAGGGTTATACTTTTTGCACAAACACATGAAGCGGAAATGGCGGGAAGCCTTCCGAAATTGCTGAACGACAGGATCTTTACGAAACCAAGAATTTTACGACGGCTGAAGATGTGATTAAATTTTATTCTGACCTATAAAACGTGCCAATGATGGACAACGAGATATCTTGGAAGTCAAGAACTTGACAGCAACAGCTGAAGATGTCATTAAATTTTATTCTGACCGACGAAAACAGGCGAGTGGTTCATCACTCGCCATTTTTTGATTTCAGGCGAGCAGGAGGCGCGCGCGAGTGATCGCTCGCCTCTCCTTGAGAGCCCTGTATAATCATAGCCGACAATGGATTTTGTAAATATTTAACATTGATAATTACACGACAGAGCAATCTGCGTCTGAGGCTAAGGATCGTAACTCTTGTATTCGCTCTTTTGTGAAAGGAGGTGCGAACTACTGCACATTGTCTTTGAGAGATCGTATGCTAAGGAGAGAAAAAGTAAAAGAACGACTATTTTCGGACTCCAAAAGTACTGCACATTTTATAAGATACATACAATTTGACAAATACGTTATTAGATTAATCTACTACAGGCATGCATGCAAGCGAAGTTGCGCTCACGCTAAGCATACTCTCGGGCAGACTTAAAGTTACGCAATAACTTACGGCTTTGCGTAAATTTAAAGGCTTTGTGACACGGGTCGGCGTAGCTACGCTCACGCTAAGTATGGCTTACGCACGGACTTGGGCTTACGCACAGTTCGTGCAACGGTCCCCAGGTGAGCTATCACTCGCGCTAAACACAAAGCCCTGCCGTCTGTATTTTCCAGTCTACAAATTTCACTTTCTACTAGTTAAATCTTGAACGTCGCTCGACTGGGCTTGCCTTGCTCAGTTCAACGCAGCCTATCACGTAACAATGGAGCCGATTCCCCACAGATTCCATGGGGGTGACAGTCGACTCGATTTTCTCGGAGTTCGTCTGGCATTTAGCTCTGCTGTGGCTAGATAAACATCTTGCAAATATTCTACGACATTAACTTCAGAAAATCTTTTGCGAAATAAAGACAAATCTTACCTTAGACGACCAACATCAGTGAAATCCAAACGACGGTAGACTGCGCATGCAAAAAACTTTCCAAATTTACGCGCGGTTACAAGTTTTCAAAAAGTGGTATTGTGCACGGAAACCGACTGAATTGAATCCGCCCAAAAGCATGCATTCCAGCGGGAAAGAAACCACGATGGAAATAAAAGCAAATTCTACAAATTTAGATCACATAAAATATCACTTGATTTGATTCCGGAATATTGCCCTCCTTATTAATATATGGAAATAGCTGTGTTCAGTATGTGAATAAATGTTTAAATGCTATAATTATATTGTTAAATCTGTCAATGCAGCGTTTGCTCATTAACGGCACTTCTTTTTTTGGTGAGAGAGTGTGAAGATAAATTATATATATATATTTCCATTGCAGTTTCTTGTCTGCTGGAATCTAATTCTTTTGGGCAGATTCAATTCAGTCCGTTTCCGAGTCTACAGCGTGGGGAATCTGCTCCATTGTTACGTGATAGGCTGCATTGAACGGAGTAAGCCCAGTTGAGCGGCGTTCAAGATTGAACTAACTTTCTACGTGCCATTGTTCAATGTGCAAATGGCCGGACACACATAACCGTGATGTCACTACCAGTGACAAAATTCCCTACCTTTAATCGTGAGGGCTATATATTATTTAGCTATTGTTCCATATGTTAACTGTGAAGTCGCGTGGAAAAGTGGTATCGCCTCTTACATCAAATATATACGGTACCTCCCACTGGCCCTATTATTCCCTATGTTTTCTTGGGCCTTCAAGTGCCTCCTATATTTCCTATATTTTCGAGTCATTCTGATATTTTCCAATATTTTACTCCAACCTCCTATATTTTGACTTTTTCTCATGAAAACTTTCATCAATTCTCTGTAATGAGTCAAACTGACAAGAGGAAATACATTTCAGAATTATTTTTTTTCGCCTCGCTTCGCTCGCCAAATATGAAAACAATTCAATCTCTATGCTGAATCAAGCAACAGAACAGGTCACCTGAAAGACCACCACGATGACTGCATTCAGTGAAATTAATTTGATTAAACACCAGAAAGCTACCAAGTTTGGAGCAAACAATGTAGTACAAAGCTGTCTTACACTCCTTTATTCCCTATATTTTGTTCATAAAATTCCTATATTTCTCCTATATTTTTGCAAATTTCCTCCTATATTTTCACTGAGCCACTTGCAGGCCTGATTTCTATTTTTCCATATATTTTCTCAAATTTGACCAATTTTGCCCTATTATTCCAATATTTTCAGGATTAATCATGCTTTTTCGCGCAGCTCGAGCTGACCTTTGAATTTATTGTGAATAAAATTCAGATTTTTTTTGCGTATGTAATCCTTGAATGCCCCCCGTTCTCCATTTCGATCAAACTGCGCATTCGTAGTGAGTACCACAACATAGTCTAGAACACATCTGCTGTGGTTAAGATGGCTCCCTGGTTAACTTACAAGAATGGCTGTTCTGCGCAGCTTTTTGTGCATAGCAATTACATGTACCTCCCTTGTAGTCGTACTCTTGTGCGCGAATGGATAGAATGAGATACTGTGACATGCTGCGTTTACTAAGCATCCCTAAGCCCTTGTGACGTCATGACGTCGAATGGCAAACTCTTTGTTGGCGTGGCATTTGTCGACGTCATGATGTTGCATTGTTGCGACTTCATGCAAAATGGCAGGAAAAAGTGTGGGAGTAGGTAGATTCGGAGCCCTATTCATGCCCTTTTTGGATGGCGACCTACCTTATATTTGAGTCATTAAAAAACTACATACTTAAAGAGGTAGTAGCGTGATTTTAGTTGTTCGGGTAAACTGAACAGCATGATCACTTGCAACATTTGCCAAAAGATTTTCAAGTATTGAAATCTCGTATTTCATATAGGGTTCAATATTGTCAGATTCTTCAATTCGGTCTAGTGAACAACATGAAAATGGGAAATGACTGAGATGACGTCGGATAACGTGATCAGGTATCCATGACGTCACATTAGAAGCCGTCACAGTGCAATAAAAGTTCTAAGATCGAGTATGACGTTGCAAAGCATCACGCTCGGAATGCCAGTGCGCGTTTTCTGATGTCATCTCAGGCACTGGAGCCAAGTGCAGGTGCTGTTACGTTTTTCAGAGAATGTCAGAAGTGTGATTTCAATGCCCGTGATATTAAAAAATTAGGTCACAGAAACACGTTCACCATAGTTGCTTTCAACTACTGAATAACTTTTATCGAAATATGTTATTTGCTGAATATTTTTTAAATGACGCTTTTACCTCTTTAAAGGAATACATAGTAAATAAATGAGAAAATTGACATGACTTTTGAATATTCTGAAAACAATTATGTCTCAAGTATTGAGTGTTTTACATAGTAATCACATTGTACCAATTTGCCACAGGTACGCGTTGTACAACCTGAAAATTAGAAAAAAGTAATACGCTATGCCCCAATTTTTATATCATTTTCTGATATAGGATGGACTTCCTGGGCTATACAAAAAATATGAGCAAAATGACATGACTTTGCATCTAAACCAGGAAGCCACCTTAAAGGTTCTACCAAATACACCCAGTACACATTTATGGCAAGCCAAAGTGCTTTTTATTCTGAATTTCCGAGTGCACCCTAGAGTTGCAATTTCCGATATCGGGAATTCAGTGACAATTCCCGATATCGGAAATTGAATTTCCGATTGAATTTCCGATATCGGGAATTGTCCCCGAATTTCCGATATCGGAAATTGAATTTCCGATATCGAGAATTCAATTTCCGATATCGGAAATTGAAGGTCATGAATTTCCGATATCGGAAATTTTAATTCCGTTATCGGAAATTTTAAATTTTGATATCGGGAATTCAATTTCCGATATCGGGAATTCAATTTCCGATATCGGAAATTCTCAAATAAAAAGCACTTGGACTTGCCATACACATTGCTTTAAAACAGAGAATTTGTGTAAAGAAGTTGATATTTTTTTCTTCGAAAAATGATATCAAATTGGAGTTAGTTTTTATAACAATAAAACAGATGAGGCGAAAAATGTACTGAAGCCGTAACCTGTGACCCATGTTGTCAGTCCGATCACGATAATGTCGTACAATGTCGATTCTGTCGGACGTCCTATTGCGACCTGCAACAATTTGGTATGACGTCACAAACCCATTGCGTTTTAGCTTTGTGACGTTGGCATTACAATGGAAATGTTGACTGGAAAAATTACTACGATTTTTCGCTCGGAACGATCGTAATCAGACTACGACATCATATTCAAGCAGATCATGGCCTTCACTTTCAAAGACGAGTGGTAATGGAGGGTTTGCGGTTCGTTTTTTGAAAACTTCGACCATTCCCATAGACCGTAAACTGCTATTAAAAGTCAAATATAACATCTTACAACAATTTATCATCAAAAAAGTATGGGGTGTGGGGACCATTTGGTAGAACCTTTAAAAGTTGGCTGTCAAAACAGCCCAACATCAGCATTGAAATGGCAGGCCATGCCAGTGCTTACACGTGTGATTCTTTCTTGCAGAAGTGAGACTCGCGTGACAAGAATGGGTAATCTAATGTTACTTCAACTTGATTTGCTTCTGGTTTGGTACAATCCCTTATGGGGGCGGGGGCCTCTAGGTTAAGCTCACTTCCTCACTCGCTTTTTCAAAGGCCGCAGGTCAAAATGTTTATGGCAAGCATATTTACTGGTGAACACCATATCTATGAGCAAATTAAGCTATAGAGCTTTTGTACACTGTCTTATAAATTAAGAACCTCTGTACTGAACTTGACCTATTTTCAAAGGTTACAGGTCAAAATGTGAATTGGTCATAGTTCATTGTGGACATTATTGACCATTCCTATATATCAGGCATTCGCGCACAGCAGCTTTAACCTCTTTTTGAAAACAGATACGCGGTTCCAAAACATCGCCTTTCAATGTCCTATCATCTCACTGTAAGCGAGAATCCATCACGTTGGGAAGTTCCTCGAGCATGACATTCCTGAACTACGTCACTTTCCATGAATGCCATGGTCACGCAGCGTTGACCTCGTTTTGAAAGCGGATGTGCGCAGAAATGCGTCCAAACTTATCTAGGAATGGCGAATCTGAGGAGCAATTTCACTAGAGCCTTGATCTTTGGCACAATGCTAGTTGGGTTCACTCAGGACTGACCTTGACCTAATTTCAAAGATCACAGGTCAAAATGTGAAGTAGTCCTATAAATATAACATACAGTATTGAGATGAATAACAACATCTCTACACAGTTCCTTTTTTGGAGAGATCAGCGAACCCTGGGATTCCACGTAGAAATAATGTCTTAAAATGATGTAAAATGTAAAATGTAAAATCGACCATTATCTATTCATGTGGTCTGTGAGCGTACTATTTAAGTTGGGAGTTTCAATATTTATCTAAGATCAGACATTATCGCTGCAAGTGCACCACATGTCGTTCTGTGGTATAGTCCAGTGTTTTGTATCGTGGTGTTAAACCAGAGTCAAATGGAGGCAGGCATAAGGGTTGATATTTTTCAATATCGATGCGTGCTTATGTGAAAGAAAAGTGAAAATAGAATCATAATTATGAACATTTTTTTTTTTAGATTTATTTCCGGAAAACACGTGGAACTCATCTCCCCGGCAACCTAGGATTATTTCCGGGAAAACACCTAGAACGCATCTCTGGCGATCTAGGACCCCGGATCTTCTGGGGCCGGCCTGTTGGGCTGTGATAATCGACCCCCCACCCCGCTTCTATGAATTTTCGCTGGATCCGCCCTTGGATGCAGCCTCTCTCCCACACTATTTAAATCCTCTGGGGATTTACAAAATTGTCTTAATAAAATCCACCAATATTGCATAGATAACTACTTGAAGGTCAATTTAGAGGAGAAGTAGTAGTTTTCAAAAAAGGCCCAACGTTTTCAAATCAAAGATGGTTTCTTGGTGACACTGAAGTTTCACAATTGTTACCAGTACTTGGGTGTTGTGTTCTCCAGAACTGGACATTTGAGTAGTAAGGGTATGCGTGCCTCCTACTCCCTGCTGAATAATATTTCTGGGAAAAACGTTCCACTGATTCTAAATATTAGCTGCCATTTATTTGAATCTTGGATCAAGCCCATACTACTTCATGGGTCTGAAGTCTGGGGAGCAGACCTCTTGCTGTTTAAAAATCTGGATACGGTTTTAATAGAGAAAACACAACTAGGATTTTACAAACGTCTTCAAGTTCACAAATCTACCCATAGCTGGGGAGTACGGGGTGAATTAGGTTTATACCCCTTAATCAAAGATATCGTAATCCGGTCGGTAAAATTTTATACTTATATCCAAGGTTCCTGTGATAGATCAGGGTGGCGGACTTTCCAGCTAACTATCCAGTCATTCTAAAACATTAACCAGTCCTCCCGGTTGTCCTACTTTTTGAGAAATTGTCCTACTTTTTGAACATTTGTCCTACTTTTTTTCAACAACTGTTAAGGATGTCCGCTGGTGGTTTTTGGCTTTGGCAGCCATTTTGCCTGTTTTTCTTGTTGGGTTATCTCCCTTTCCTAGGTTAAGAGATGGGGATTTCCTTTAAAAGTCTTCTAGCCGAGAATTTTGCACAGCAACATCCATCCAATTTGATAAATTCTGATAGATATTGTGATTATCTGCAAACAGTTAGAATATAAGAAAAAGTTAAATACTATTTATATGAATTTTTCATGAATATGCTTCAAAACTAGGGCTATTTCCTATACTTTCTGTGTTGTCAAATTAAGCATGGGTCAGTCCACTTAACGTTGCCTACAGCTAAAAAATGCACACCAACCTATATTTTTTTCCTCGTTTTTCCTCCTATTACACAATTATGAATGCAACAACACACATTATTCAAAAAGTTAATTACTTTGATTTACCATGAGCGGACATCCTTAAATATACAGTTATGTAGAATATGGCTACAGCAAACAAAATGTCTGAAAGTGTGTGGCACCCCTTGCCTCTGGAGCTGTTAGTAGGGCACATTTTCGATTTGATGAAATATTTTGATATTTATAGGTTATCTATTCAAAATTCCAAAACTCCCTAGTCCATTCACATTCTGGTTGACACAATGTGAATTTCTACCTTGATGTGAGACTGTGTCTTCTCTTGCTGCCTTTAGGTGTAGTTTAGGAGTAGTTGTACACATAATCTGCCTGTAGGTGTACACCTAAATTACACCTAATGAATCAGGTGGAGTTTTGCTGTAGATTAGATGTAGTTGAGGAGTATCCAAATATGTAAATTAGTTTACCTCGTACACCTCAACTACACCTAAAGTACACTTAAGTTTAGGAGTACACCCGAGGTCTGTAAGGGTAATGCAATAAGGGAATTCTACTTTTACCATATTTACATGTATTGCCTTTTACCCCTTGGCCTATTAGTCTGCGCGGTTCTGTTGTCGGCATGTACGTCCGGTCGGTCGTCAACAATTCTTTTTACCGGTCTAGAAACCAAACGGTTGCCTCTGGAGACTTCAAATTTGGTGCAGAGGATTGTTGGGTGGTTTGGGCACATTGTGTTGATTTTTGTGGTTTTCATGGCAACAACATGCAAAATGTCCATATGATGCTGTGAACGTGATAGAAGGTAAACTGTTTCATCTAGGGACTTCAAATTTGGCATGCAGGATTGTTGGGTGGTCAACCACAAGCCTTTTGAATTTGGGTACATTACAATGATTTTCGTGGTTTCCATGGAAAAAAAAAAATGACCAGCAGGATTTTTGGGCAGTCAACCACAAGCCTATTTTATTTGGGTACATGGCGATGATTTTTGTGGTTTTCATGGCAACGTCTCGCAAAATGTCCATAGGACGATGTGAACGCGATAGAAGCCTAACCGTTGTAGCTAGCGACGGTTGGGTGGTCAACCACAAGCCTATCAAAGTTGGGCACATTGTGATGATTTTTGTGGTTTCCATGGCAACGTAACACAAAATGTCCATATGGCAATGTGAATGCGATAGAAGCCGAACAGTCTCGGCTAAGAACTTCAAATTTGGAATCTGCTTGATCACAGATGGGAAGAGACATACAATCAACAGGTACACAGGGATTCATACAGTTTTTGCTATCAAAAACTCTATATTACTAGGCTTCCAATGAAAATTGGAAGACTTTAATTTTTGTTCAGATTATTATTAGCGCTCAAAGCCAGAATGGCTTGAATCCTTTTGTTTTTGTTCAGAATATTTTTTTATTCTTCCGCCATATTTTTCGCACACGATATTTCAAATTATTTATTATAGTCCTCCAATGCATTCAACATCCCACACTGAATTTATCATATTTTAATCTTTTACAAGCCACTGCTAAAGCATCTTCTGCATTCAACCAAATCTTTCAGGCTTTTAATACATATGCATTTTCCATTCATTGTGTATCAATTAATATACACTAAGACTAAAACTGTCTGGCTGAGGGGTTGTTGCACCGTTTAGGTGCTGCCTCATGTTATACCTACCAAGAGATAAAGGAATAAACAAGGATGCCTCGAGAGACTAAGTTTGGCCCAGACTGGCTTAATCTGAAAGACAATAATGACCATGTGATAGGCCATTGGTGTTCGCAGAGGACAGAACACACTGCGTGATGCAATATGTGCCAGAAAACCATCAATGTGAAGAACAGACGACTATCTTACTTTTTTTGGCAAATGTCCTACTTTTTTGGAGGGGCCTGCTGGGAGGCCCGACTATCATACCTCACATATAATTATTAATGAATAATTTTCCTTCATGGTCGGGTCAGCCCAATTCTGACAAGAGCTGGTTCATTCTTCATCAATTACTACTTTTCACATCTACCTCACTCAGAACGAAAGCTGTTTCCTTGAACCAAATGAAACTGCAGTTGCAGGGTAACACTAACGAACAACGAAATGAATGGACTGATGTGAAATATTCATAAATATTTAAATATGTGAGGTGCCGTAGTGATGTAGAACATCTGAACACTAATACGGGCATATAAACAGGTATGGTCATAAAAAAAAATACTGGAAAATTACATGTGGTTGTACAACCCTGTGTTTTATCTCTGACTGATCAGATAATCTTTTCCAGTATTTCAAGAGCTGAGTTTCCCGATACTGACTCTTTATTAGTTTCAATGGAGTCGCGCTGAACATAGTGATCTCACGTGATATCTTAATTCAGTGATCAATAGTTGAATGCCTGCTTCTGGGTATCTGTGTTTCGCCCTGACAAGGGAATAGGTATCATGATCGAATGCCTATGATGGTAAACATTTAAATGAAAGCATCTTTTGTTGAATAATGCAACCAATCCCTCTAACCCGGGTCTCGGCTATGGCAATCTATTGGAAATTAACCAGTGTTATCTGTCGGATTAAGGGGTAGAGGAATCTGGGACTATAGCAGATGTGCACATCAGGGTGGTCTACTTTTTCCTTGGTACCAGGTACCGTAAACAAGTGTATTCGGACGGATTTGGAGTTTTTTCTTATCGACACTTTTCATTTTTCTACATAATGTGATCACATCTGACAGATATTTAATGAGATTCCATCGTATGCTCTAAAAATTTAGTTCATATCAGACAAGTATTAAATAAGTCTAAAATCATCCGAGGTGTTGGTGTCAATTTCGGTCAAGCACCACCAGTAATTGTGCAACGTTGGGTGAAAACATTCCAACCGGCTAGAGCCATTTTTGACTTGTTTCATTGAATACGAGTAAATTTGAAAAATGGACCCAAGGAAGAGAACTCTCCGTGTCATGAAAGGTTATAATCGGCTGTAATTTGGATGTGGCTTCACAATTTCATAGAATTTTGTATTTTTCCGAGCATAGCCATCTTACGTCTACTCTTTCCAGGTAACACATGGGAAGGAACGGGCACCACTGTCATTTTTAGAGTGTCTTGATTCATGACATCCCAAAATATCCATCAACATATGACCAAAACCAGAAGAAGTTTTACAAAAATAAAAAGTGTACCAGTATTCAGTTTTCAAAATTCCAGGGGAAAAAATACTGGTGATGGCTAAGATGATCATTTTGATGTCGTGTGATAAACTACCTGTGAGAAAAGAAAATATTAGAAGAAAAATCTAGGTTTACTTGTTAATAAATATATTTAAGTTTTTTGTACTTTTTCTTTTTTCGGTTCGAATTCACTCCATGCCCTGTCTGAATAATACATCCCACTTTAAAGTATCAGTCATGTCAGTAGGTTTCAACCCGAGAGAAAAAGTTTTCACATGGGTAGAAATATCTTCATTAGCTGGTGGAAAAGTTTCATCGGCCCGGTTTCCACTGTGGTGACCTGCTTTTATCTTTAAAGCAGGCCTTCAAGTGCCTCCTGTATTTCCTATATTTTTGAGTCATTCCTATATTTTCCTATATTTCACTCAAAACCTCCTATATTTCCTACATTTTGACTATTTCTCATGAAAACTTTCATCAATGCTCTGTAATGAGTCAAACTGACGTGAGGAAATATATTTCTGAATTTTTTTTTTTCGCCTCCCTTTGCTCGGCAAATATGAATACATTTCAGTCTCTCTATGCTGAATCAAATACAGAAAAGGTCACCTGAAAGACCATCACTATGACTGCATTCAGTGAAAGGAATTTGATTAAAGTGATCGTAAGCCCTAAAGTTTTCATCAAATGAAAGACCATTGCGAACAATGTCTGAAAATATTTATTGTAATTTGTTACGATTTTATTACACAGAGTAAACTACAAATAAAGCATGGTTTTCTATGGTGGTCTGTGCGATCATATCTAGGTCCAGTGACACCACACTGTAAATATATATATTTCAAACTTTGCATACACTTTCCAATGCTCGATTCAAGCTTAAGGTGTGTATACTTAGAGTTTCAACACCGACTCACTGTTCCAATGTGCATTGGAAAGTGAATACAAAGTTTGAAATGTATGTATAAATTGTGACATGTGACATCACTGGACCTAGATATGATTGCAACAGACCATCATAGAATATCATGCTTTATTTGCAGTTTACTCTGTGTAATAAAATCATAAAAAATTACAATAAATGTTTTCCCACACTGTTTGCAATGGTCTTTCATTTGATGGAAACTTTAGTTTACGATCACTTTAAACACCAGAAAACTACCAAGTTTGGAACATACGATGTAGTACAGACCTGTCTTACACTCCTTTATTTCCTATATTTTCCTATATTTTATTCAGAAAATTCCTATATTTCTCCTATATTTTTGCAAATTTCCTCCTATATTTTCTCCTATTTTCACTGTGAGCCACTTGAAGGCCTGTCTTTGTGAAAATTACTGTTTTCAACCTGGTGAAAACGGTTTCACAATTCAGTTACAATTGTTAACATCCAAGGGCGAAATTGAATATATAATGTAGGAACATTCTGCAAATGTTTAGCAGGGTAGATTAATGCATTTTTCACAAAATTAGAAAACTCTACCAGACAAAGATTTTCACCCAGGTATAAATGTTCAAATAATTTAAGAAAGAATGTGGAGTCCATGTAGAAATACGCGTGAATATGAAACTGCTCCTGATATATTCTAAGCTTACAACCGAGTAGAATTTGTTGCACCTATGTTAAAAATTAATATCTGAATTGTCCACAAGATTCAAGATTCAAATTTTTTTGTACAGACACCAACAATACAGCAGAGTACAAAAATGAAATGAAATGAAGATGACCACATTTAACAGTTGAACAGCAATATAACAATATGATCATAATACCCATAATATGACAAGAAATATATAATACATATAGTCTAAGGTATGCGAAACACTGAACCTTAAGTTATGCTTTGTTCATTGAACCACATCTAAATGGTAGAGCAGATTTGCCCAGTCAGTCTTGTATCCTGGCAAGACAATAAGTCTAAAATTTCACATGAACCATAATTTTTTTTTACAAAACCAACACTATCAACAACACCATCATCACAGGTAAAGGGAGGTAACTAAGTAATTGTGCAGTGAGCTGAATATCGACCAATGAAAAAAGAACAAATCCATGGTCTCTGCACGTTAACATGGCCGCTTCCAGCAACATCTGTCGTGTTGTCAAATGATTCGTCCAACAAAAAGGGTTTTTACACGTCATTTGCACCACCTTCCCTTTGTATGGGATGGAAATAAACGTTTTAAAGATGAATTCATTGTTTAAGCTTGTCAATGTATTACTACTTGCCCTGGAAATCCCTCTTTCAATGGGCGATTTTGATCCGTTCATGGACGAAAACTGGTTTGCCATCAACTGGGCTGGTCCAGCTCAGTTAGAGGGTGTACAGGTAAGAAAACAGATAGTGGGAGCATTTTACGACTACCCTGGAAAAGACCTAGGCTACCCTTCACTATTTGTAAGGCATACACAAACTATCTACTCCCACTGAGGCACCCACGATCCCCAAGGGCTTTTCCAGAAAATAAGTGCCACACCCCCCATCTCTGGAATTCCAACAGAGGTTGTAAAAATTATACGATACTGTTTCTCTTGTTAATGTTTTTGTACATAATCTTTCTATCATGATCCCACTTCCGCCTTTGCACCCAGCATGCACACGGGCAGCAAAACTGGGCCAACCACAGCGACAGCCTAGCCCAAGTTTCCTCTCACCCCTGACCACAACAGATAATATATACATTTATTTTCTTTAGCTGGGGTCAGAAAATTATCACCTCAAACTGTGACAAATAGCGAAAGCAAAGCATGAGGCTGCATCGGTAAACAAATTCTGTAAAAATCATCTGGTCGTTCTATTGTGCTTACCTCACACCTGGGATTTAGTATAGACATATCCCAGCTCCCACCAATGAATTTCTGAATAATTCCATACTCTTATCATACACCTTTTCACACCGCGCCAGAAATGGGATTGTAATTGACTGCCAACTAGGGTATCTGTGGAATAAGCTTTGAACGGTGATTTTTAAACGCTGATCAACAAGCCTGAGAAAATAAGCACCTGACATTTATAATAAACCCCATGCAAATCAGAATGAGATAGCCTCTCTTCGTATATCTAGATATCATAGGTTAAAAGGTCATGGTATGTATCTTATCCTCTGATGCAGTGATAGGTTAATGTTCTGTGCTTTACTTTCGAGCTTGGATCAACCATGGTGCCCAGGTTATGCTTGGTTAGCACAGCGCAGTCCTAGCTCCGAAATGTAGCTCTCCATCATCTGCTCGAACCAAAGATTTACACAAATTGGGGTTCTTTCTTGATCGCTTTCTGATCCAAAATTGAAATGTCTGTCTTTTACCACTGATCAAGCCAATGAAATGCATCTGAAGAAACTTAAGAATACACAGAAATTTGTATTGGCATTCATCTTCAATTTGTATTCATCTGTCAGCCCTCCCCGTGACTAATCTGTGAAATAGTTTAGTTAGCCATGCTTGTGGTTTACATGACTAGTCGCATGACGGCCCAGAGTGGGAGACGAATGCTGATTTCTTAAAAATCTCATCCAAAATGTTCGAGCTAAAGGTTTGTGAGTATCTGTATATGTTTTTTCAATATACTGATACTTTTTATTGACTTGATCAGTGATAAAAGACGGACATTTGAACCAAAAAGCTGTCTGCATTTGGAACGAACCCCAATCTGTGTACACCTTTGGTCTGAGCTCTAGTGTGCCTTGCATTCTCGACATTTCGGAGCTAAGCACAGGCCCCAACATTTGAGATATCATGCTTGATAAACAGTTCTATTTGAATTATAAATGCCATTTCTTTACAATTTATCAACACCATTTTGTCTTTGTTTATAGCCCCCGTTAATGACTGATAATACAGTGGTTCTTACAACTAAAGATAATGAGAAATATAGATGTTCCATCCCTGACCCCAAAGACCAGCGGGACAAGGTGAGAAAGTGTGGCATGGCCTTGGTGTAAGACTTGCCCTTGAAATGGTAATATCCCACAGTGGTGTGGACCAAAGGCTAACAATACATCATCCAGCATTTGCTTTGTCAACTATATTTTGTGAGTCTTGCATCAAATTGTTGTTAAAGTCTGGTAAAAAGTGTATTAAACTTGCTCCAGTTCCAGGCGGTAGAAAGAAACTCTGAGATAAATAGACATAGGTACATATCAGTTACCTGCAGAATCTAGCTCTTACTTCGAATCCAGTATGGCTGAGAGCTATGGTTTAAAAGTTTTCGTATACTGTCTCATTCCAAGAATGTTCTTTCTATTTTTAGCTAGTTTTGTTACCTTTCAGACGCAAAACAGTTGATGATAACGCCCCCAAAACATTGAAGTACAGTGAAACCTGTGAATATCGACAACTGAGTAAACCGACCAACCTCTAAATACCAACATTATTCATGGTCCCAATATTTAAATTTAAGGTATTTTGAACCTTGATAAACCAGAACCCTGTGAAGACTGACACTATAATCTGGTCCCAAGCACGGTCGGTATACACAGGTTTCACTATATTTCCAGAAAGTCAGATATTTTTTTTAATATAATTAATTTTTACCCATGATCCATCGGGCAAATTTTTGTATGAATGAGAGAATCTGAGAAATAACATTGATTTTAATAGGATTTTTGAGTGCAGTCAAAATTGTACACTATCTT
The DNA here is from genome assembly GCA_036873755.1 of Hanleya hanleyi. Lineage (NCBI taxonomy): Eukaryota > Metazoa > Mollusca > Polyplacophora > Lepidopleurida > Hanleyidae > Hanleya > Hanleya hanleyi. The sequence continues at coordinate 65,750 of JAVTVY010019106.1, forward strand.
AGAATAAAATTTACTTGGCGAACTGTCAATTTCTTTGCTTATATGTTTACCCATGTATTACTGATTGAATTTAGCCACAAAAAATGAGCCCTTCACCATGCCGATTCCTGGCAATAGAGACAAAAGTGCCAAAATTATGTGTTAAAAGATAGGAGAAAACATCAAATCTAAACCATACGTAGGTTGAAAATAAAGTGTAAATTTTTCATTTTTCCTGTTATTTTTCGTTTTAGCTGTTGTTTACAGTTTTGAGGCATATACTAAGCTTATCATTCATTCTCAATGGCTTAGTCACACATTATTGAGAGAACAAAGAAGAACCTGTCTGTTCACAGACCATAGACTTCAGATAATCAGCTACTGGGTTGTTTAATTTCACATTCCCCTATCTTTTAACCTTGGAGACTGCCTTAAACTGGTGATAGCGGTCATAGTTGTATACATATGTAGTATATGCATATATTCATACACCATGTGTATATTCATCATATAATGTACATCATGTAATAGTATTTCTTTCTCCCCAGAATGCTGGGAAATCTTACACTGGAGCCAGTGATCATGAACTGATGGCAAACCTCTATGCCTTAAAAAGTTGTTCTTACAGAGTGAGTATTTCAGTTTTAATATTAAAGAGCATATGAAGCAATATAATAAGACAGACTTTGAACACTACTACTGCCTTCAATGTTCACATAATGTTGTGTATTTTACTATTCAATTTGTAGATGGCTCCTTGTTTTTTCTTGCTATTTAGTGTTGTCTTGAAATTGCATGTTCTTCTAATATGGATCAGTTGCACATGGTAGAATTTACACCTTCATGTTAAATGGTGTTAATTTAATGCACAGGGAAATAACTCCACATTACAGATTTGACTGATTATGTTTAACATCTTCTGACAGATTGAGACGTACTGGACATATGAACTTTGTCATGGGAAACATCTCAAACAGTACCATGAACAGAAGGAAGCAGGAAAGGTAAACAATAATTTTCTTGGCTGTACATGGAATATTGTGCTTTCTGTTATGGACTCAATGTAACCATGGCAAATCTATTTGTGAATTACCATATCATATTGACTTACTTTTAGCCATGCAAAATTCTCAAATTGATTCTCAGGCATTTTTTAAACCAAGTTGATTTAAAAATAATGTTTAATATATGTTTTGGAATAACTAACAGATTCATTATGATCCACACAATGAGCATTCCACAATATAGGTCACAAACCATTAAAAACAGCCTTACTTAATATGTGGTAAATTGGCTGCGCACTGCTTGACAAAACTATATTCCCTAATATTCTCTGCCAGAAATGACTCACAATGCCAGGAAGCCTGACTTTTGCCCTGAAACATATCCGGGCCGTATCCAGAGATTTTTTGGGGACACCGGTTGTATTCAACATTGTTGTTGCACAAAAACCTCAGAATCTCCGATGCTGTAGACTTACATCAGGGTTGGAAAGAACGGTCGGTGATCATTAATTACCGATAAAAAAAAGTGGACTAACGCGCCTGTATTCCCATAATCCTGTTCTCTCAAACACGTCCTTGTTGCCACTGATATAGCGCATTCCCCAAACATCGGTTGTTCTCAAGTTTTTGATTGCGGTAGGTAGAACAGGCGAAATCCACCGTAGCACAGCGATCATTGCCTACTTGAGGGGGGGTCAATGCAATGTCATTTAAAGTATGTAATGCATAAAGCATTGCCAGCAACGCGTGTTCGATGTGTATCGAACTCAGAAGTTATGATAGCGGTTATTTCTAAGTTGAAAAGATATTAACAGAAGTATTTTGTAACATTTCTACACAGTAAAGAATGTATCTGTGGCATGTTTTGTTTTGAGAAAAAAATATTTTCCTTTCATTTGGGCGTGTGAGTTTGGGCGCCCATACCGGTTCACCAGTAGTAAAACGATCCTGGATACGGCGCTGCATATAAAAAAAAAAAAAAAAAAAAAAAATTATTCACCATACAAGTACATTCACCACCATTTTTTGAGCTATGGCTGGACAAATCATATCCTTTGGTTGTCCATTGTATACTTTGTCACCGAGAGGGAAGAAATAACCCATTGATTTGAGGTCAGAAGTTCAAGGGCCATTGACTTCACAACAAGGCATTTGGGGAAACTAATTGTTACACTCCATAACAGTGATGTAACTTTACGCCTGCCCGCATGCCCGGGGCAAGTGAAAATAGCGGGGGGCAAGTAGGGTCTCTGTGTTGCTGGCCCGCCCGGGCATGCAGTAGTTTAATACCGTTTAGCTTTCTACCAGTTTTGATTGATAAAAGTTAAAACTACTGTATAAAGTCGGACCACGCGAATACTTGTAAGCAGGCTGGCATGGACAATCGGGAACCCACAAATCTTCGTTAGACGTGTCCAGTCAATGCGAGCAATACTGGTAACCGATGGAACGAACTTTCCATTCGCTGCGGGACTAGACCAGCACTCTCCATAGAAACCGAAAGTTAAAATGGCCGCATGGAGCGGTTTTTGAAACAGTACGCGCCGAAAACACCTAAATCGAAGCATAAATCATCTGCTGATCGTAATTCCGAGTACGACAGAGGGAAGAGGAAGAGAACTTTCATAAACTCGTGGGCGACAGATTTTCCGTGGCTGGCGGAGAAGAGTATAAGTGAATTATATTCTGAAAACGATTTGTGTAAAATACGTGACAATTTACAGAGCAAAAAATCGGGCCAAACCGAATCGGACAGTGTATTAGTTTGTACTATTTGCCGAAAATATTCCAGTCCGGTACATGGTAGGTTGACATTGTGTTCCGAAATAAATAATTTGTTGATTTTAAACTGAATAATTGACTTTACCTGATTTGTTTTGGGTCGAGGGTGGGGGTGGGGGGGGGGGGGGGGGGGGGGGCAAGTTGTTTATTGTGGGGGCAAGCAAATCTCTAATTTCACTTGCCCTCAGGGCAACCAGGCAGAAACCTAAAGTTACACCACTGCATAATTGAAATGTGTTTGTTGTACGGGCATATATTGAATCCGTGCAATACACGTCTTGCCGGTCATCTGAAAGTTGCCAAAAAGAAGAGTTATCGCCCCTTTTTCAGGAGCAAGATTCGAATACAGCAATGCCTTCAACATGGGCCTCAGGAATATCACCGTCATGAGTTTGTTTTCGACAGTGTCAGAAGCTGGCAGGGACCTGGAATGTCACTGAACTTTTCTAGAGTTGAAGAAGTCTGAAAAAATCATGTAAAAAACTCTTTGAAATAAGTTTTTCAACCATTTTCTCCGTCCGTGCCTATACTTACAGCATGCGTGAGGCAAATGTTGACTCGTTCGCAATGCACTATGGGAAGGAAACAGGGTGGTTTTTGCTATTTTTAGACGACCGGCAAGACCTGTATTCTGGCTCTTGTTGTGTCATCGAGAATTCCATGCATCAAATTTGATATTAATAATCCTGTGTGATATTGTTTCTTTTCAGAAGCCTCTTGTTCAAGAATATTTCCTGGGAACTTATAAAGCAGAAGAAAAAACAGTTGAAGAGCAAGGTAAATAATTACCTTTGATTTTCCCCTCAAGTAAGCTCGAGTGGATCCAACAGTCTGAAACAAAATTGAATCAGAAGACCTTGTTTCTTCACCAAGCAGCCTGTGCTGTTATTAAGAATGGTAAACCCTGTTATCCTGTGGATTTCACAATTCCAGTTTCACAAGACCTTCTTTGGGGTACCATAATATTTTGTGTTTACATATATTTAACACTGAAGCACATGTTACAGGTTACCATAGGCTACCCATTGTCTAATCCTGGTAACCTGTAGGTATCCTGAGAAAATATTACAGTACCTGTGACTTCACCCAAACAACAGTACACATATAGGGTTTGTATATTTGGTAAAGTCTTTAATAGATATCCCATGATGGAATAGCATATTTTTTTTGCATGTGTAAATGTGCCTCTTTATTGAAAGTGGAATCAGTGTTATGGAAGTTGTTTTTTCCTAATGTTTGCTGTTTAAACCACACATAAGCTCTTTTAATCTTGTCACTTCACAGATGTGGTGGATACAAAAACAGATGGCACAGCAAAGAAGAAAATGGTAAATCTCTTTCCCATAAATTGAGACAACAAGCAAGGCCTGTCCTCACTAGAATGAACAATATCACTACTCTTATAAGGGGGCATTCAAGTATTATGTACGCATCGAGGAGGAGTGGGTCAAAAAGTTGGAATATTTTCCTATGTACTCTAGTTTAAATTTTGCATATGGAGGGAGTGGGGAGGGGGAGTAAAAATAATCATAATTTTTGCGTATGTGTTATTTTAATGCTCCCTAAAACATTCACATACTTTCCCTATCTTAACACTCCTTTGGAAATCATTGCTGAGGCTTCAAATACCACAAACAATCAATTCTGTCCTCGTACCAAAATGTGTTATGCAGACTGAACTTCAGATATGGTGGACTTAAAACTCTCTGGGTGTCAGACTGTTTAACATGGACCTCAGTTCTTTACTACAGAATCGTTCTAAAATTAACTTTATGCAAACTGACATACATTTTATCTGCTTTGACTAGATTTACATGAATCTGCCATTATCAGTCAGTGGACTAACTTACAGAAGTTATTCTAGTTCAACTGCAGGATTGGGTTGGGCCATAAATATTATGTCAACATTCCATCAACAGAGTACCTGATAACTTTATAGGTTATATAATATCAATTTGCACAGTGAACGAAAATAAATGTGACTCTCCAATAATGAATGTGGCCTTAAGCAATACCTCATTACAAGGGCGTCGCTACCCATGGTGCGTGTGGTGCGAACGCACCCCCCTTTTTGCCCGTATATTGGAAATACAAAAATTATGTAAGATATAAACCCCAGTTTAGCCTTAAAATACTCTAAAATGCAGGAAATGAAGCGTAAGAATTTAAAATTTTCCGGCGGGGGCATGCCCCCGGACCCCCCTAGAAAGGCGCGCCTTGGCACGCATTCCTGTGATGGTGAGGAATAGGAAAGCAACAATGGATCTACGGGGGTGGGAGGCATGTCCAGCAACCAAGCCTAGGCGGCCGCTGGACACTCGCCTGTTGCTCTGGCAGGATTCTCTTATTTTAGCTTTGTGTAAATCAATCATATTGGTACGCGTATTGATTTCTAATGTTCCATGGCGTAAAGGTCATCGTTTTGTATGTATTAAATATATCTAGAAAGTCAAATGGATTCAGGCATGATGTGTGATTTTTTCAACATCGATGTGTGCTTATAAATGCGAAACAAACGTGATTATAGAACCATAAATCTGATACATTATGGTCAGATTTATATCCTGGAAAACGCTTGGAACACATCTCCGGGGCCTAGGCGACCCCTGGACCCTCGCCTGTTGGACTGTGATAGTCGACCCCCTTATGAACTTTCGCTGAATTCGCACCCCCCCTTTTAATCGGTCTTGGCTTTCTAGAAAAAATATGCATAATTAAAGGAAAAATCTGGGATGCAAGGATATAAGCTGATTTGTAATAGATCTATAAATTTTATGAATGTACCACATGCACTTCACTTCACTACTGGTCATAATATCATTATTTTGTGAAAAGTGAAGATTTTGATATAATCACTCGTATCAAAGGTTATAAATGTATATGCATTGGTAATGGTACCCGGTGATCCCAACATCTGGCACATTCCTACCAACACTGATTGTCAAGGAAAACTCCCCACCTCTCCAATGTACATTAAGATATATCCTGTCCTCTACAGTTATAACCCATTTTATCCATTAGATAGACACACGCAAAGTGGAAGGGTTAGAGTTGCCATACTATGAAGTGGTAATGGGAGACGGTACCCCATGTGACCTGACGGGCAGGCCCCGAAAAGCCAGGATCTTGTACGTTTGTCAGCCAGATGGACGAGGGGAGATCTATCTGTTCAAGGAGATGTCTACGTGTGAATACGAGGTCATGGTGCTGACATCTGTCCTCTGCTCTCATCCGGACTACAGGTATGACAGAATGAACTTCTTCACAGATTATTCTATTAGGATTCTCTTGTATTCGCCGTCCATTAATTGGCACAAATACTGTAAACTTTCTATAAATTGACAGGGCATATTATGTTATGGCATTGTCTATCTGTTTGTCCATCCGTCCATTAGCTTTTCTTGTGAAAGCAACTTGTCCTCGAGTTTTTGCCTCCGATCGGCCCATATTTTACAGAGTTATGCCCCTTTACAGATGTATTAATATCTGATATTGTGATATATGCTTGAATGTAACCAACTATATCTGCAGAACTGTGTTTGATACAGATACTACGTTTTGGAAACTTCTTATATAGTTGTATTCTAGAAACCAACAGAAAATTTTGTAATATATGCTTAAATGTAACCAGTTATATCTAATTAACTGTGTTTGGTACAGCTACCAATTTATGAGGAAACTTTTTTATCTGGTTGTTTTCTAGATGCCTACAAAAAAATTAGTCGTCTAAGGCATATTTTTTTGAGTTATGCCCCTTTTCAGATATAGTAATTTCTGATTTTGTGATATATATAGTTGAATGTACAAGTTATATCTGCAGATCAGTGTTAGGTACAGCTACTAAATTTTGGAAACTTATTAATCTAGTTGTATTCTAGAGGCATACAAAAAATTCATCGTTTCAGCCTTTATTTTTTGAAGTTGAGCCCCTTTTCAGATATAATAATCTTGGATATCCTTGAATGTAACCAGTTTTATCTGAAGAACTGGATATCCTTGAATGTAACCAGTTTTATCTGAAGAACTGGATATCCTTGAATGTAACCAGTTTTATCTGAAGAACTGTGTTCAGTACAGATACCAAATTTTGGAAACTTATTTACCTACTTATTAAACAGGGGCGCTGGAAGCAAATTCAAAGTGGTAGAGGCTTATGAGATTGATTCTTGATTGGTAGGGTTAGTATGATAGCACTTCAGGCGAGTGTCCAGGGGCCACCTAGGCCCTGGAAGCTCCTGGGGTATAGATCGCTGCAGACGCATTCTGGGGGATTTCTTGCGAATAATATCACTCTTCAATGAAGTGTATCTTTAGTTCTTTCCCAATCCTTTTATCATAAAAACACAATTGAAGGTTGTTTTCTGCGATGCTGAATCAGAAAAATACATGTATAGTAAAGTAACCAAGGCACATTGTGTAGACGTAACCAATATAATTCTTATGGTATTAATAAATTAATTACAGAAGTGAAGTAGCGCTTTTTATAACGGGCGGCCATAACTGCTAAAAGCGAATTATTTCATGGACAAGGGACGTGAAAAGAAAAAATGTGAGAAAAACCCTCTAACCTGACTGTCATTGTAGTTAATTGCAGTGAATTACGTAGAGAAGGGAGTACTTGGGTCAAAATTAAAAGGGGGTGGGGAGGGGGGCTAAAGCTCCCACTAGCCCCCCCACTCCACCAGAGCGAAGGGTATCCCCTCTCAGCGTTTAAAAAAGATGACACCAAACTGGCGCTCGCAGAGAGCATCGGAAAAGTGCTTTGTTCACGAGGGATATACATGAGAACAGTGTAAGAATGTTTTGAGGTGATGCAAGAGAAAACGTATATAAGGCGCTATTGAGCTCTTTGTTTAACCATAGCTCATTAGGCCATATATTGTTTGAAACATAAGTCTGGGTACGGAATGGGAAAAATGGCATGCAGCCAGAAACAACCTAGCGTGTATGACATAGTTGACAAGCGAACAATGAATTTGTACGGAGAAACTAAATTTCTTGTTTTGTTGATAAAATAACGTGAATATCAACCGGCATCATGCATATGAAGGTACAAGTTATTCTCGTGATTGAAATTGTCCCAAGAGGGCTGGTCGGTGCTCAGAGCCGCTAACAAATTCAGTGGCGCTCTGGACCGATCAAAGTCTAATTCAACTTGGAAGCTATAAAAAAAAATTATTTTTTTATTTTGTGTTTCCTTTTTTTTTTTCTTTTTTTTTTCTCTTTCTTTCGTTTTTGTTGTTTTTTTTACACAAAAGTGTTATATCACTTCCAACGCCCTTGAGCTATGCCCCTTTTTGGTGTAATAATCTATGATTTTTGTGATAAATATGCTTGAATGTAACTGTTATATCTGCAGAATTAACGATATGCTCTAAAAATGATAATTCCGGATGATTAGTAGGCCTACATATAGTCATAATATGTTGCACATTCTCAGCATATTTCTCAGTTGCTTGGGGAAGCCGAGAGGTTTTGTGAGTCTCACCCTCATGTTTCATTGGATTGTCATGGTTGATTAATAGACCATATTATCACAGTGTGATGTTCTGCAGGTGACTTTTTCCAACTGCCCAATTTGTTTTTTCCAGAGTTATGCTTCTTTTATTCTATCATTGAAAATATTATATCTTATGTATTTTCTCGTATATATTGAAGCCCCTTGGGCTATTGTTTTATGCTGTATACTATTTTATTCTTCCGGTATAAAATTTAAAGAACACCAGAGAACTGTGTTCATGTCCAGGGTGTTCTAAAAGCCCTATTAAGTGTGGAATATGTTGTAGTACATTCTATTTCGTGTATGCCTTGCTCGGTGCATATGAACAAGCCATTCACAAATTGTAAAACATTCCTATCATATTACATCCCTTTGACCTACTCTGCAGATCAAATTCCGGAAGCTCAGATTGATGGTTTCCTGAATTAATGTGCACTAACACATAGACAGATGGACTGAAAAACAATGTACAATACAGTATGCTATTTTCTAGGACATATTAACTCGCAACTACTTGTTCACTATTTATTACAGACCAAAGGAGCCAGACGTTAGTAAAATTCACTGCCATTCTTTAGATGGTGCTCCTAAAAGGCCCAAAAGATTTGATAGCATTGAAATGGAAAACACATACGGGAAATACAGAAAACAGGTATGAACGGTGTAATATGAGAATTTGCACACTCAAGTTTTTTTAATCTTAATAAATATGCGTTTTTCAGTCTATCCCCAAGGGGATGCCTTTAAACCAATATGTTGAGATTTTAAGACAGGAAATATATTTTATTTTACTGTTTAACCCTGTGAAATTTGGTATTGCTACCCTAATTAAGAAGAAGATTGAGATTCAGTGTTTCAACGATGTGAAGGAATGGAATTTGGAAATAAACAACCTGTATTCATAAAGTATAGTAGCAGAACACGGCTTTAAGGAAGAGACGGGGCGCGGTCTAAATGGGGCAGGGCGCATTTTCGGGCATCTCAGAAGGGGCGGGGCGCACTCTGAGGGGGGCGGGGCGGAGCGCCCCTCTGGTTTACGCAAGCGAGGGGTCTGACAATACTTTACAGTAAAGTTTTGCTTAATGGGGTAGAGGAAATTCAAAGCTGTTTTCGTCATTTTTCCGAAACGCTTGAATGTCCTGTAACTTGAGGTGGTACCATAAATAAGGACTGTTCCAGAAAAAGGTACATGGGGTGGTGGGTACACGGGGTGGGGGGTACACGGGGTGGGGGGAAGACAACTTTTACTGACCCCAACCACCCCATACACCAGTAAGTGGGCCCATGGCCTGTGGGATTCTGAAATAAATACAATACAATACAATAATGTTTAATGACTGTTTTCCACCAACCCCACATATACCATAGAATTGAAAAAATCTCCCCCCCCATCTCCATGTACTTTTTCCTGAACGGCCCTAACTCTGAATTTCTGTTATGTTGATTTGAAATCTCGGTGTGTGGAAAGGAAGCGTACTAACTTAGCGACAAGTTATATGCCGATACTTTTTTTTTTCAGCCAGACGATGTTACCCAGTATTCTGATGAAGATGTTGATGACGATTCTACAGTATCAGTTCAAACCAAAAAACCTCGACCCAAACCCCCTGTCCGTATTCACAGAAAATCTGAAATGTACACAGGCACAAAATCTATAGGTCCCTCTTCAGATAAACAATTACTGAATGAATTCCTCGCTGGAGACTATTGCCTATATGGGGTAAGGACAAGTGGTTATAAAAAAGTTCTGTATGATGCTCTATACCATCAGATTGGAGCTCTGGTGATTTTGCACTGTCTATGCATTCAGTTTGGAGCTCTGGTGATTTTGGACTGTCTGTGTCTTCAGTTTGGAGCTCTGGTGATTTTGGACTGTCTTGTGTCTTCAGTTTGGAGCTCTGGTGATTTTTGACTGTCTGTGTCTTCAGTTTGGAGCTCTGGTAATTTTGGATTGTCTCTGCCTTCAATTTGGAGCTCTGGTAATTTTAGACTGCCTGTGCCTTCAGTTTGGAGCTCTGGTAATTTTGGAGTGTCTATCCCTTCATTTTGGACAGTGTGTGCCTTCATTTTGAAGCTCTGATAATTTTGGATTGTGATTGTCTATGCCTTCAGTTTGAAGCTTTGATCATTTTGCACAGTCCATGCCTTCAGTTTGAAGTTCTGGTCTCTTTGGACAGCATGTCTTTCAATTGGACCTCTGGTAATTTTGGATAGTCTACAAGGCCAAAAATAGCCAGGAATCCTAACTGACCTGTCCATCTTAAGAGCTATGCCATTTTTTGCTGCCATTGTTGTTGTTTTTATACGCCCGCCCAAAAGGCGGACGTATTATGTGATGGCGGTTTCCGTCCGTCTGTCCGTCTGTCCGTCTGTCCGGTTCTCGTGTCCGGTCTATATCTGGGACAGTTTCCTATCCACAGCTCCAATTTTTGGTGAGTGGATACCCTACGGGGAGACGATGTGTCGCGTACCAAAATAAAGGTCGAGGTCACAGGTTAAAAGGTCACTGGCCTAAAAAACAGGAAATCACTGAAGTGTTCGTGTCCGGCCTATATCTGTGAACGTTTTCTATCCACAGTTACAATTTTTTGTGAGTGGATACGCCAGGTGGAGACGATGTGTCGCGTACCAAAATTGAGGTCGAGGTCAGAGGTCAAAGGTCACTGTTCCCAAAAATCAGGAAATCATTGATCGTTGACAGTTTTCTATCTACAGTTCTAATTTTTGGTGAGTGGATGCCCTAGGGGGGGAACGATGTGTTGCATATTAAATTTAGGTCAAGGTCAGAGGTCAAAGGTCAGTGTGATCGAAAAATCAGGAAATCGTTAAAAATTTCTAATATTTTGTGAGTGGATTCAATAGGCGGAAATGAAGTGATGCATACCAAAAATTAGGTCAAGGTCAAAGGTCACTGACCCCAAAATTAGGAAATTATTAAAAATAATTTTTTTTGTGTCAGTAGATATATTAAGGGGACACAATGTGTCACATACCAAAATGTAGGTCAAGGTCAAAGGTCAAGGTCACTGTGACCCAAAAATTGTGAAATTGTTAAAAATCATGATTTTTCGTGTCCATTGAGAAATTGAGGGGAGACGGTTTGTCATGTACCAAAATTTAGGTCAAGGTCAAAGGTCATGATCACTGTGACCCCAAAATCAGGAAATCATTAAAAATCATGATTTTTTGTGTGCATTGATAGATTGAGGGAAGACGATGTGTTGTGTACCAAAATTGAGGTCAAGGTCA